>MUZC01001133.1:98126-114558 GCA_002072015.1 Radix auricularia | reverse complement strand
TAGTGTGATCCAAATGATAAAATCAGTCCACGCAGAAATAAATTTTTGACACTTATTAAACAGTGGAAATAGCAATACCAAAAAATACAACATATATTATATGTGTGGTCATTCAAAACTACTAACTCACACAATGCTCATTTAGTTTAAAAATAAACCTGACTTAATGCTTATCATATGCCAAACTGGATAACCCCATAACATTTTTCCTTTATATAAATTCTCTTTCAACATTCCCCCGGGGCATTTCTTGACCTTTACTTGACTTTTAACAAGTATAATGGCACTCAGACAAACGGAGACAAGTGAAAACAATAGAAATTAAGACACGTTTAGCAAACACACATTAAAAAACGCGTGAAAGATCTTAAAAACATATCAACAATTTAACATAAAGTAAAAAAAAAAAAGTTATTTGCAATTAATTTGTTTCAAGTTTTTTGAAGATCAAATCATATGAATTACGTCGAAAAGATCTGATCCTTTTATTGACTTATCAAAAAAAATTGTTGGTTGTGAATTTTACCGCACACTCACACAAACATCATGTTAAGCCTGGTCCCTTTTGGAACTCAGGACGTGTTAGTGCATCTACGTATTATGTATCAGTACTTATGTTAGATATCAGCATTATGTAGTTATCAGTAATTGTGTTTAGATTTTAGACATATTTTTATGAATTTTCTTGTGTAATGAATGTACCTGACATTTTTTTTATTCAAAAGTCATTTCTTTACATTTAAAAAAATTTTATTTTCTCTTTAATCTAACTACAAGTCACCACAAATGATGACGTAAAACTCTCTAAACTTTTACACATATTCTAATGACGTCAACTAAAAATAAAACTAATTCTTTTGCACGCGTTCGCACCACTCTTCAATGCTTGAAAAACTATGTATTCGACTTCCGGCAATGGCGGCCGTTCCCTGCGCTAGTGTTACCTCTCGATTCGAAATATTTTTTGTTAGTTTTAACGGGGTTTTTTAACGGATCGAGTATCTGAGTGTTGATGCACAAATGGCAGGTCAGGACATACAAAAACATATATACCTCATGGGTCTAGGACTTATGGATGCTGAGATCAAGGGTGATGACAGACGGACGGACGGACAAAACGGGTGCAATAGCGCATTCGACTTCTCGAAAATGCGCTAAAAAGTATATTTGTGTATTTCGTTAAAAAAAAAACCACAATATCATGCACGTCTTAAAATTCCAGCTGTAACAAAAACCGGATACTTCTTTTAAAGATCATTGAATCTCAAGCAAGAAATTAATTTACGTTTTTACAATTATATTCTTTAATTTACATTATCAAATCTGATTTTTTCGTCTGTTTCGTTTTGCGAAAGATTTCAACGGATTGATGGGTTGTTGCGAATTTAGAAATAACAAATATATTAGAAACAGATCCCTATTTTACGTCATTAAGTATCTGGTCCAAATGTGTTTCTAACACCTGAAAGGAAGTTTAGTTAAAGGATTTGGAAATACCGCGTGCGTCAAGTTTGGAAATTTTGGAGACATTAATAGAACAGAATATAGGCCACAATGACGCACTCGATATATATCGATTGAGATTCGTGTAATATTTCTTATTTGGTAGAACACATGGGGACTGGGGAGATAGGGGGGGGGGCGGAAGGCCTTATAAAATATCTTCAATTCAACCATGAGTTGTTTAAAATTAAAATAAAAACAAAAATATCAACTTTTGTCGATTTTTGAAATTTTGCAGAAACATTATTTATTTTGATATAGAGGGACTAGTTCACGACTTTTAAATTTAACTTTGAAACATCAAATTTGTATAATATATTTATTATAAAGATATTTTTTTTTCACTGCGCCCTCAATATTTGGTACACTTTAAATTTGTATTTCAGAATATATTTCCAAATAGACCCTCTTTAAGTGAAATATAAAGTTCTGATTGTGATTACTTGTTGTGAAATAATAATGAATTATTTGGAATATAGCGAATGTTGATTATTCTTTTTTTTTCTTTTAATTAAAATAATGGAATCTCAATTAGATACACATTATTTAAGCGTAAGATAAAGACATTTGCCTTGTCTTAACTTATATTACAGACGCTTTTGAAATACAGAGAGGCGTTCTACGTGCTGATAAGAACGTCCTCGCAAGTGAAATAGTTCAAAAATTATATCTATGAGGGACAATGCAATTCCCAAATACCTTAAATTCCAAAACTAGTGCCAAGTATCAAAAGAGAACTATGATCCTCGATTACCAACCTACTCTAACACTGTGCAAAGAATGTCGAAATTGTGTGTCTTCGAAAAAAAAAGATTGCGTCTTAATTTATACTATTTATAAAGTTTTGGGAATCAAAACAAATATTTTAATTATTTAGCCCTAAGGGCTGGAGATGAGCTGTTCAATTAGTAAGATATAGATACAATTAAATTTTAAAAGAATGTCAATACAATGCGAAAGAACTGTACACGTTGTGAAGGAATCAAAAGTCCACGCAAAAAACTATTATAAAAAATATCTACATAAATATTTATAGTAGGGCTGTTATCGATTAAAACACATGTCATCGTTAACTTTTGAAAAATTACCGATTAATTAATTAATAATTTTGTTAAATATAAAAATAACGGTTATTACGTCATTAAACTGAAAATTTCAAGTGAAGTAATAGAAACAGGTAATTGGTATTTACATTAAGTTATTTTTAAAACAGGTAGGACTGTAAACAGTTAAAATGACGTTTTAAGTTGAGGCACTTGAATGAAAATTTCAAATTAATTTTACAAATATAAAAGTAATACAGCTGTATAGAACTTGTTTGATGATTAGTAAAACCATAAAGATTATGGTCGAGAGGTAGCGTTCTCGACTGTCATACTGATGGTCACGAGTTCGAATCCACACGAAGGTGAGGATTTGTTCTCGGGGCCTGAGGAGTCCCCGAGTCACCCAGCTCCGAATGGGTACCTAACTAGACAATAGTTAGGCGGCTGGGGTAATGCGTGGAACCCCTATAGCCGTGGCCTGTGACCGCTGCATCACTTGCCAACAGATCATCTCTCATGGTCTGTGGACGCGATTATCTTCTGCATAGAAGGAGCGTCTGTATATCTAAGATAAGATAAGATTATCTTTTTATCCCATGTGGTTCGAAAGTTATGATTTTTTTCTAAGACCTCATTTTGTTTGTTTTTTATTGCATTTTTTAAATACCCATAACCTAAGCATTTAATTTAATTTAAAAGACGTAGACTACTATTGTTAGGACATATATATAAAAAAAAGTAGAATCTAGTTCAATATAATGTCAATGAATTTAAAATTTGTTATTGTTAAATAATTAAAAACATGTTTTATATCATTGTCATTATAAAACAGGTTATTTTAAAGTTTACTCTTTCTGAATTCCCTTAACGGAGAAATTTGTGCATGAAATAATAATTATTAAAAAAAAAACAAAAAAAAACACGATTATTAATTATTTTTTAATATATCGATTTTTTTAAACAAAACATTTCTTTAATTTTAATCACTATTTTATCTATTAAAATAATTTTAATCGATAAAATAATTTACCGATTAATCGAGAAATTAATCGGTAATTTCCGCAGCCCTAATTTATAGTATTACCTCTCTATGTAAAACACACAGGCGCCCCAAAAATATACGGTGTTTTCGATTTAGAGAAACTGACGGATAAGGCAAAGATTAATCATAGATTGTGTTGCTATTGAAGAGGGAGGGGTGAACAATAATTCCAAGGAGAAGAATTGATAGGAAAGATAGACGGTACTGTAATTTTATATGAAAGATAGCAAAATAGCTTATGACATACCGTCACCACTGAGGAACCACTCCACCCCCTACACACTTTACATTTTCCACAATGGCTGGGGGATTAAGCGTTTTTTTTTTTTTTTTTTTAAAGAGTAACATGCACCAAGGGATGTAGATTAGTTACCCTCCTGCAAGAAACTCCATATTTGTGTCTAGAGTCTAGTGGATTGTTGGTATCAAGATTTAAGTATACGTTACCCTAAGGAATTCTTGTCCTGAAATATTACCCAAGAAATTAACCCAAACACCTTGGAAAATTCTTTAAATTCATTGAAGCTACAAAATATGCATACATACATATAAACATAAATATATAAGTTCATACACATATTTATAAATATATACATACATACAGGCCTATATACTTTGCGAACACATCCATATATACGTTTTAGTGAAGTAAGTAAGTCTCCAAAGTCATTTTATAAAAGCACTCTTTAGATTCTATGTCACCGCCTTGTCGACTATCCTCCTATATACCCGTCAGCTTTTGTCTCTGATTTCTAACCCCTCGAAAAAGTTTTGTTTTGAACAATACTAATCCAGCATTATATACACTAGTCATTTATTTCCTAATACAAGTTTTTACTTATACGTTTTCCTTGACTTTGTCTTACAATGCTTAAACAAATTATGTCCTTGTAATTTTTAAAGACAAATGTAGCCTAATATCATTCCGATTTATTATATGTATATGTACATATTCCTCTCTATGTGTTAATTTACCTGGAAATAAACATGAAAGTAATAAATATTACATTAATAGGCATTTTCGATTGATTTTAAATAAAAGTTGCGGTGTTTATTTATTACATTATTTATGTAAAAGATTTCAATGAATACAATAAAATGAGAAACTCTCATATTTGGATGCTTACCAAACAAAATGAACATAATATACAGTCAAAGAATTTTTAAAAATATGTTACAAAGTTTCAGGTATGTTTAAGATTGATGACATTGAGAATAACTAAAGTGTTTAAATGTTGAATAGCTTGAAATATGTACACACATTTTGCTAGTAACATAGGAAACACTCGTAAAACTGTAAGTATCATTTATTTGTATATCCATATGTATTTCTACTTTATAGTTTAAAATTGTCTCTCTCTCACTTATATAATATATTTTTTGAAAAAAATGCACGTTTTTATTTATAAAAAAATTAAAATAATTACTATACCTTTTCAGTAGGAAAAGAAAAAGTTAAACTGCTTATGTGCTTGATTTTTAAATTTACTTGTTTATATTAAAAAAATATTATTCTCTTTTTTTTTCGGATGTTTTTTTATCAAAGCTATTTACACTTGTATCAATAAAGAAACATAATTAGTGTACTAAATAATCATTACAAAGAAATATTCCTTCTAATAAACCTATACTTATAAAATATTGAAATGAGAGAAAATAAAGCAATGATTTTAAAAAGTTTATAATTTTCTGTTCATAATTTTTGGCTACATAATAATATGGTTTTGCATATTTTTATGAGCACAAAAATTATTGTAAAAAGTATTTTTATTTTCAATTGCTGAGACTAGCGGAACCTAAAAACGTGTCATTGTGTTGCAAGAATAGTTTTTAAAAGTTCTTCGTGATTTGCATTAACATTTTGATGTAATAATTATGTATAAATATGATTTAGAATGTCAAAAATAGAAATATAAATATTAAAAAATGGCACAAAATATATTAACATAGGGCATAGAATTAAACATAATTTTTGTTTAAATGGGATAATATGTAATTATTCTCAAATCACAAGAAAATTGATATCTTAAAAACATTTTGTTTTCTTAAATATATAAAAATAATGCAATTTAAAGTCATTGACTTAAGTAAAATGACTGACTGCCTATTACATGTCACTCCTGTGTTTAAAGTGACTTGATGACACTTTGGCTTCAATCACCTGAGACATCTACAACCTCCACATAAACGTTGGACTCTTTAGCTGAGGTATTAGAAATATCTATAAACAAAAATAATAAACGATATAGATTCTATTAAAGAATATTTTTACGCTATTTCAAAATATAATTTATTAAAAATTATAAAGCACACAATTACGAAAAAAATTTATCCTGTTTGCAAAAACTCACCAATTTGGTCATAGTTATTAGATGACTTTTTAACGTTACTTGTAATTATAAATCCTCCAAGTTCGTATCCGTCTTCATTGCAGGGTGTGATATAATTGTTTTTTATATCAAGTGTTCTATGTTTTTTGACGTCCAGAACATTACTGGGCTTGAACGTTGGTATTTCATATTTGTTTTTTGTTTCCGTAGTGGTGGAAATGTACCTATAGAGAAAAGTATTATCTAGAAAGATGACAGATGTACTTAATTTGCATCAATTATTATATATAAATCTATTTTAGTGTAATTGAGTTTATTTTGTAATATTTTATAGACATAACTATATGAGTTAAATTGTTCCAAAAAATGTTAAGTAGAAAGCACTGAGTAATTTTAACGTACCTTCTAATTGGGAGTATATTTTGCATTCTCTGAAAAAAGAAAAAAAAAACTGTTATGTAATTGGTTTATAGTGTATTAATTTCAATCTCTGCTTTCTAATGAAAAAACGAATACATTTTTTTTTAAAAATTAAAAAATAAGTTTTCTTCTAAAAAAATTGTATGATTTCTAATGTGTTACTGGCTTTACAAGTTTAAATTAATCAACAACTGTTTAATTCCCTAAATTATTTATTTGTGACAGCGAAAAATAAATAGTAACAAGCTTACTCTGTATTCCTAAATTTCAAGTTATTCTCATTATACTCTGAAATAAAACATACATATGCTATCAATAAGGTATCCTTAGGACACAATTTAAACTTCTATATAAAATGTACCATAATTTATATGTATACACCTTTACCTAGGACGTAAATAGAAAATGTAACGGCTTAGCACTATAATTTAAAAATATCATTGTCGAATTAATCAATCATTTTGCAATGAATGATATTCAATTGATAAACTGAAAATAAAAATAAATAAAAAGAAAAAAAGAAAAAGAACACGTTTTCAAATTTAAGTTTTCTTTAAAATTTATCAACTAATTTTTTTTTTTTTAAAGGGGGGGGGGTGTTGCAGCGAAACCTCAAACTTCTCTCATCGATCTCCGCTGCTGTCCCTTTTTATTAGTGTCTACAACACGTGGTGTTCCCAAGCGGTCACCCATCTAAGCACTAACCACGCCCGACGTTGCTTGACTTCGGTGATCGGACGAGAACTAAAATGCTGACAACATAGATGTCTCCGGTACAACAAGAAGATTTCAAAATACTTATTATGTTATAGTGGGGTTATATTTTAAAGGTTTTATTATACTTTTTTGATACTAGTCAATCGGCTACTCCAATTTTATTTTAATAACATGAACTAGTAAAAATGCTATGGATAAGGTAAAAACACAACATTTTTTCGTTTAAGTTATTTTTTTCAAAACTTACTTCTATTGTTCTTGATAATGAATAATTTCACCATTATTATTAAACAAAGAAAGATAACTCCAGCCATAATACAAAGTCCAATGAGAAAAAAAGTTGGATCACTATCTGGTTCAGTTTCATCTGTATAAATGAATATTTAAATACATCTTCAAATCAATACTTATATTATGAAAAAATAATATTCAAGATAAAATTTGATTTTTAAGAAACATTAAAATCATTACAATATAGAACATTTTAAAAAATAGTAACACTTTCTTAAGTAGCATTCTGTAATTTCAAAATAGCATCTTACCATACAATTACGACGTATACATTGTGCATTTAGTGTTTCATTGTATACATACGCTTATCAGTGTCTACATAATAGAGCAGGACAGAGACGGTATTGTTCACACATTCAGATTCTGGGAGAACGTTACATGTACACGAGATGACGTCAGATTTTTTTGATATGTTTAGTATCAAGTGCACAAAATCTACGTCTGTAGAAAAACAGGGGGTCATATTTATTACGTTACTCTCTTGCAATGTTAGTTAGAAGATGATTTTTTAAAAAATTATTTCTGTAGGCTTCTTGTTAAGTTCTAATATAATCAAATTAAATCACTTTAAACAATCGTCCCCTTTTGTTTTCTTTCAAACAGAAATCTTATTATTTAATATTTATTAATAAAAATGGCATTGTGATTTTACAACATTCATTTCAGAAACTAATGCGAATAAGTTATTTGAATAAAGATGTGTCTTTAAAATTAGCTTAATAGAGTGGATATAAAATCCAAAGCATAGCTTTAGCTCTACGATTTAAAAAAATCGTATATCGGATAATGTCACATATTTCCTCTTTTTCTTACCCGTAGTACTTCGATATGTATTTCCACACATTAAGTAGATGTGTTTATGATAGTGAAATCTGTCTTCAACCTGGCAGAAGACGCTAACTAGTCCTTCATGAACATACATCTTATTAATAGACGGTGTTTTTCTGACATTGTTTGTTATGCTCCAGATACGAGACGCACTATAAGATACTGTAAAAAACCCCTCTTATTCGTTAAAACTATAATATTTTATATTTATAATAACAATGAAAAAAATTAAATAATACGAAATTTCGTGTTTGAGTTGCCATTTTCTGCCAACAATTAAAAGAGTTTTGCGTTGTGAATATACGCAAAGTTTCTTAGTATTATTTGTAATGTGTAAAAAGGATACAACCGCATTATAAATTATGCAGCATCGCTCTCATTTCCTAAACAAAAGATATTGATGCAAAATTAAAAATATGCAAGGATAAATTAGTTGAATGAAATTGTATAGCAATAACAAAAATTTAATTAGTCTTGTCTTTAATTTTTTTTTAAATTTGTATTTATTTATTTTATATTTTTAAGTTATTGACATCTATTGAATAGATTATATCATATGAATTAATTATTATATTTTTTGTCGAAATAAACGCATTCAAAATATTTGATCCCTTTTAGGATAACGAAAATCAATAAAATTAATTATTTCTCTATCAAATGATTTTACAACACAATCTTAGTCTTCTTTACAAGGAGGCGCGAATTATTTTGATTTCATCATTAACTAATACTACATTTTATTCATAATAAATAGTAACAAAGTTAAAAAAACACATGCACACACAACATAACAAACATTAATGGACTAAAAATAAAGGTGCGTTATAATACCTTTGCAATGTACCTACAAAAATGTAATTCTTGAAAAAAGAGATACATTTTAACCAGTTTATAATTATAAAATAATAATGCACGCACACACACTGAGACGCACACTTCGCACACACATACACAACTCACACAAACACACAATTGTTTTCGAAATTTGCAAAATATAACATTTTTTTTTTACTTTGTCTTAATTTAGTTAAAAACTCATTTTATCCCAAATTTAAAACATGTTCCGAATTCATTTTTTTTTTCATAATTACATATAATTTGCTAAGTTTTAATAAATCACATAAAGAATACAGAAAATGATAGAAAAAAAGAATATATTTTCAGAGCCTATCACCGTTCATAGATGAAGTCTAATTTACGATAATGCAAACAAAATTTTAATCGTAGTTATTATCATTAAAAAATTTTTAAACTCTCAATTAACGTTCTATTAGGTCTTGTAAAGTTTCGGAATGTCTGATGATAGACGTTTATAATAATTAAATGTAAACAATAATAGAAACGTTTCTACTATTTGCAAGAGCCTAAATAAAAGCTGATAATAAGATCGATCATAAAAATGTCAGAAAATCATAAGAGGATTCATGAAGGAAAGATCAACGGGACTTTTTTTTAAATTATCTTACACGGAAAGCATTGAATCCTATACATCTTGGGAAATGTTTACTTGCAAAAGTCACGAAATTGGAAATGTGAACGCTGTTTGCTTTATGATATTCAACAAGCAACCAATAAAAAGTTATCTTCTCTTTGCTCGATAGAAAGATGAAGCAACACAAATTTTAACGTCAGTTTACATTAAAATTATTGTATTTATCTTAATTTTTTTTAAACGTTTTTGAAGCTTTCCGTCTTTCATTCTTTGTTTCATATACGTTATCTTACTATCATTAAATTTTTTGTTTTACTTTTGTAAAGGAAATTTAGGTTATATATANATATATATAAATATATATATATATATGCGTGTGTGTGTATGTGTGAGTGTCAGTGTGTGTACGTGTGTGTATGTGTGTAAGCGTGTGTGTAAACATTTTTTAAAATGTATTGATTTCATAAAAATATGTTAATATAACTTGCACGAATCAATGGAATTTACACAAATTACCTTTAACACTCACTGCTCTACTTATCATTGTCCAAAGATCTTCAAACATTGTGTTGTTAGCGAAGCACGTGACATTGAAATCACCAGATGAAGAAATTGGTACATCAAAGGGGAACTCGTTCTTCATTGTCCCTGACTTGAGTTGAGTCGTTGAATGGTTGAAGATGATGTAAACTGTGGCTTCTGGTTCACTGTCAGACACGACACACTTCCCAAGTACGTGGACGATGTTGTTGTCACACATGACGTTATCTTCATTGTACACAATCATTTTCACATCGTCGGGACCATCTTTGTAGATATTGTGTTTTTTTATAAACAAAACTAAGTTAACTGTAATTAAGTTTACTGTAATTCAAAACATATAACTATTTCACAATTTTTTTATAAGAATACGAATATATGGATGTAGTTGTATATTGTTTAACACATATTTATAAAGTTTTCTTCAAAACAAACTAAATACATGTTTAAATATATTACTATAATTAAGATGGGATCACTTGCTATGGACGTTCATGTACATTTTAAAAGTACATTTCGGAGCAAAGTAAATTGAAATAAGATATTCTCGAATTAATAGCATGTTTAAGTTTCATATTTTAAATTTTTTTTTAATGTTCAGAATTCAATTTCGATACGCTGGTTTGTTAATGCCTTATTCATTAAAAAAAGTAAAGTAATATGAATGGTACATTAACTGCTATAAATGTTGTAGGAAAACTTTTACTTTTTTAACTCACATGCTATTCGGGGCCGATATAAGATCTCACTTGTCCAGTTCAACTGATTAAAGGCTGTACATCTCAAATTGCTTTTGACTTAAGAGAAAAGAAACAAGTTATTTATTAAGAGCACACGATAAATTGTAACTTGTAAGCCATATACTCCTCTTTAAAAAACAGCAACAACAACGTCAAATAAATGTTTATTCTTTACGTAAAGCCGCTGTGGCGTAAGGAGTAATACGCTGGGCTGCCAAACATTGACAAGAACTCGAGCCACGGTATTGGCAAGCCCCACTGTGCATTGTGATAGTCACATAATCCCTTACGCGTTACTGCTGGCTTAATATATCTTGTGAACGCTACTTTACTTGCCCTAGAGTACCTCATGAACTGAAGAGGGGATTATTAATATTATATTTTAAAAAAATCAATCAAACCATCACTTCCAAATTACTATTAATCGATTTCTAGAGAAATGTATTTTATTTCTGAGTTCAGATGTGTATTACTCAAAATTTATATTGCTTAATTGGTTTGTTAATGAATAATTACCGTTCATTGATCTTTTTGCTAAAAATATTAAGGTTCCTGCTATATTATTGAATGTCCCATTTGTTGACCACATGACTTGTGTGGGAATGAAACTGTTACTCTTGTTATTATAACATGTGCAATTGTTTATCTCATTTTCCTTTATGTATTCATTGACCTTACAGTCAGGGGAGAGAGCTGCTTCTGGAACCGCTAAAAATAAAAGTTTGTATTTATAAAGAAGACATAAATGAAGTGCAATGGATTTAAAAGTACATACAGGCACTTTCCTCTATCTCAATCTTTCACTATAATAAAGGTACTGATTACCGGAAATTAATTTTTTATACTAAAGCTAACTTTTTCAGATGTTTTTATTATATGAATATCAAATGATTATTGTAATACATTTCATGACCAATGTTTTATCTAAGCTGCAATAGAAAATTAGCAAAATAAAACAATTTGTTTTTCTCTAAAGTTTAAAAAAAATAAAACTCGTTTTCAAAGTACTACAGAATCTATTTTTTTCCTCCAATATTTACAAATTTAACTGCACTGTAATTCAAAATTGCTGCGCGGCGTAGGTAAGATAATTGCGCAATCACGCAAACACGCAATTTAAGGGAACATTTATCATAGCTAATTTCCATTAAACCTAACGTCGGTCTAACAAAATTGACAGGTACATGACATATAATTTTACATTTTAAAAAAAAAATTACATATTTCAATTTGATATGATTCGGCACTTCTTTTAATATCCTCAGTGATAGTTGTGGAAATATTTGGATACATAACAACTTGAAACTGATGAGTTCCAGGTCCTAGAGTTTCAGCAGACACTAAAAAGGAACATTCTGTACGCATGTAACCGTCAGGACTTGACTGATTGTGTAAGTAAGTTATGGAGCCATTGCTCAATTCAGATGGCGAAGTATTCTGTTAAAGATATGTAAAATTTTTAATTTAAAAAGCCATTAAATCTGTAGATTTGAAAATAGTCTTTCCATTGTTATCGTAGCTAATCTTTAGCAATCTGTAGAATTTTATTGTTATATTATACCATATCACAAATAGAAAAGAATAATAAACTATCTCTTTCTATTTGTTATACATCTTTTGAAACACTTTAAATGAGAGCTGCATTTTTAACTAGCGTAATACGTGATATCAAATAAAAAGATAAAATGCATATACAAAAATTAGGAAATAAAAAGATAAAATAAAACCAATCCGAAACACTTATTGCAACAATGTTAGTTTGAAACAATTATTTGTAACTTATCATGTTCAGACGCTTCTTGTTAACGAACCTTTTCAGTGTTCTATAACGTAGGTTTTTATTACTTGTCATATATACAAAATAACCTACTTTGTCTAAATTCTGTAATAAATAAATTGTAGTTAAATATATTAAAATAGTTACAAAACACACACACACACAAGAGAAAGGGAATAAGAAAAAAAAACTCGTATTACATTGGTTATGATGAGAAATACACAGACTGCCTCAGGGAAAACTTGATCTGAAGTGCATTTTATTTCAACGTCACTTTTATGTAGGAGAGAAGGGTTTTCACATGTCAGTCCTTCAGCTGGAGCTGAAAGAAATATATATATATATATATACTTAAACATCTGTTTAAAAAAAGATATTTAAAAATTAAAAGAATCAACAAATAATTAGAATGAAATTAAATGTGTAAAACAAAATAATTAATATACTTAGAAACTAACCAAAGACCATTATAATATAGGATGTATTTATCACTTTTCTCGGATTATAATTCGCCTGCCAGCGCCAAGTCACGTTGTTATGTGACAGATCCACTGACTTGATGTTGAGAACACTTGTCACTGTTGTTGAGTTTGAAGTAATGTTTGCCCCGTACATCTTTAGTTTCAGGTTATCAGATTCCGTACAGTTGGCCCCGCCATTCAAGTCGCAGTTGAAAATCGGACTTGTCTCTTTCCACCAGGATATGGAAGAAAGATTTCCATAGGGAACAGTACATGTGAAATAAGTGGATCTTCCAACAGGAACCCAAATAGCAAGACAAATTCCTGAAAATAAAATATATTCATGGCAAAATTTTAACAACAGAACACGAAGAAAGAAAAGTGAGAAATTCAATATTGTTGGTTGGATTTATTTTTTCTGTTGTTATTATAATTAAGCAGCAGCAAAATTTTATGAATATTTTTAATGAGAGAAAGGTGAAGTAAAATTATGAATAAACAAAATATTTTAAAACTTTACAAAAATTCATGAAAGTAAGTACGTACTTACTTAAAATAACATTGATTACAAAAGCTTGCAATGTCTTTGACTGTCGGGTCATCATTGAAATTTTTCTAATTGATACAGAAAGATACGATTTAAAATACATATAGTTGGAGTTCTGGCATTATAAATAGGAGGACTTGAAACATTTTTACAACAGATTAACATAAGACCTGAAAAAGAAAAAAAAACAACTAATGCATAAACACTATAAACATTTAAACAAAAAAATTATATCGCAAATTTGGTAAATTATTAATCGTTTTATCATTACAAGCAAATGGTGTAGTAAGGGAAAAATAAAATACTTAGATTCTTTAAACTTGAATTTCAAAAGTAGCTAACATGCTTAATAACATTTTAAAACGTTTAGCGCTCTGACTTTGTAATTTCCTTCTGTGAAAATATAGAAAACATTTCAAAATCTTTCAGATAAAATGCCATGTGAGGAAATAAATAATAACCAAAATAAACATGGGTTTTAGGAAGTCGAACTTCTATGTTTAATCCTCATAGAATTCTTTAAATTTCCGTTATTTTGACTTCTCAAATGAATGAAATCGTAATTTTATAACATAATTTAAAAAAAAAAACTTGTTTTGCTAACTACATTTGTAAGCTAAACATTTTTTTGGGGGCAGTAGCGTAGCTAGAAATTTGTAGAGGTTTTGGGCTTCGTGGGCTTAATCTCTTTGAGTGCCTAACATACATGATATTTAATGGTAAAATTAAATGTAGAACACTTTAACTAATTTGGGCGCTTCCCTCAAGTAGGGAGCCCGGGGCGACCTTAGAATTGTGTTCCTTCCTCCCCTTCTCATAACGAAGTCACTGTTTTATGGATGTCTTTTAGGACTATGCTTAGAGCAAAAAATAAATAAATGTTTTGTCCATACTGTAAACTAAAAATCAATTAATTAAATTGTACATAGAATTTATTTTTAATGGGTCTGCGTTTTGTTAAAAAAAATAAACCTGTATAATCCCATGAATGCTTTATCACTAGTCATTTTATGTTGCATTAATAAATTTCCTTTTTAGCAAAATAATTTCCACATTTTAAAGTTTATTTTTTTTAAAATTTGATTACTTAACCGATTATGATTCGTTTGCAAAAGGAACCCATTTTATGTTCAACATCTTACATCGATAGTATTCTTTATTTGATATGATTGCATACTCCAATAAAAACCCATTGCATACCAATAAGCAATTTTTCTTCAAATCCTTTTCACTATCGGCATTAGTGTCTATGTTTGGGTGGGGTGAAAAATAAATATCTGAATATATGCGTAAGATAGCTATTAAACTTGCCAACGCTTGGTATTAGTAATGTGGCTAAAAATTAGATAATTTTAAAGCTTATCTCAAGGTTCCACAATTGACCTAAAGTTTCCATTAAAAATAATAATAATAATCTCGAAAAAAACAAATTTATATATACAACATATTTATGTTGAGGTTTTCCTTTTTAACAAAAGTTACAAGTAAAAAGAACCTTACATTTGCACTATATATATAAAAAGGATAACACATGCAAACTGTCAAACATGATTTTTTTTTTAGCTTCAAATGATTTTGAGCTTTTGTGAGTTTTGTCTTTGCATTTTTATCTCCTTGCATGATCAAATGAATCCATCGTGTCTTTGTAGACCATAAACCACTTGGAATGCTTCTGTATCTAACTCGATATGTCTCTCTTCTAACTAGGTGTAACAAGGATGGCATGAGAAATCTCGTCTTGGTGTATCAAATTCCGGAATCATGGTTAACGTCATCAATGTCATTTCCGCTCTGGGGCTCTGTGATTGGAGTTTTCTGCCAATCGATCATGCCTATGTAGCTAGTAGCTTTAAAGTTGGTTACTGACATACAGAAAGATCTAACTGAACTCGTGCGTTGCTGCTTTATGGTTTTCATTATTCGTCGCAGAGCGAACTCGCGTATATCTGATATTTGGTCGATAAGCATCACAAGAAACAGGTTTTATGTACGATTGAAGAATGCCGGGTAAAAAATTTTCATTAGCTCTTATCTTATCTTTACAAACGCTACTTTTAAGCAGCAGATTATTGCGTTCACAGATCATAATGGATGATCTGTTGGAAAGTGATGCAACGTTTACAGGTCACGGCTATTAGGGTCATGCATTGAACAGCCGCCTAATTGGTGTTAGATTCACATTTTGAGCTGGGTGATTCCAGGGCACCCTAGGCCCAGGGAACAAATCCTTGCCTCGAGTTAGATAACGACACAAAATTGAATCTAAATCTTGTTTTAATGTATCACCCCGAATTTACACAATTATGTTATGAAGTCTGGTTCCTTGGAATGAAAAACAAAAATCGTTTTTGCATTAAGTTAATTATGATTATATTCTAGAAATTATCTGAATCCTTGTGAGATCCAATTCTGGTTTATCTTTTTTTGTTCGATCCTGTTCCATATGGTGCTATGAATGCTCCAACCAAATATATATATGTTTCCATAACGTACTAAACATACTACTAATCTACATCTTGATTTGTGTTTCGCTCAATAGCTTTAAACACAGGTGTTGTGTTGCAAGCTAAACTAATATATATCTATACCATTCTTTTTTAGGCCGGCGCTATCGAAGTGAATTATATTGCTATTGAAGTTTTTAATATACATTTTAACCTTATTAAATATTTAGTTCACTTTCCCAATCCTCTTAATTGCACGTAAAATTTTCACACTATCATTACTTTTACACTATTATGGAACAAAGATGTAATAT
>MUZC01001133.1:79839-98110 GCA_002072015.1 Radix auricularia | reverse complement strand
CAAAAAGGAAAATAACCATCATTGATTTTAGATATAAGAGGGTTTCCGAAGTAAACCATTTTTATTCCGTTTGGATTACCAACTTAATAGACTCAGAAATGGTATTCCTCTGAAAATGATATACAGTATTGCAGAGACCTAGCATAATAGTGCAATGTTAGCATTTCTCAAATATTTTTTAATCAACTGCAATAAGTGTGTTAAATTTATTTTTTATTGTTTACAAATGTTTGGTCTTAAATTATTTTTTTATATCTAATTTATTAGCAAACATTAATGTTTAAGCTAAAGGTTAAAGCCTACGTACTATTTAATTTTCCTTTTGTTTTTTTTAAAATTCCTACCTGACAGCATTTTATTTCCCGTGCAATTGGCTTCCTTAATTTAGAACAAATTACAAGTTACTCTTTTTCTTTCCTCAGGTTTTTAGGTGAAGTAAAGTTTAAAGCGCACCTATGTTTATCTTCTTTAGAATGTTATAAAACCTATAGTTTTATTTGTTTAAATTTAAAACTCATATTTGTTTTCATTTTTAAAAGAAAATATCTTAACATAAAATTGTCTTAGCTAAGTTAATTGTTTTACATCGTCTTTTCCTTAATTTCTGTATTAAGGACACACGAATGACAGTGCAAAAGACTATCAGAGTTATATATAAAGGTTAAAATCATTTCTGAAATTAAAAGTGGACACATTGTATCCGAAAATAAAACTCAGTTTCCAAAGTAGTGTAAAGCTTCAATGAATTTGCTTGATTGGTGTTGTCAATTTAGTGTATGTAATCAGGTAAGTATAATGTGAGCTGAATTAAATGATGAATTACTTGCACCCTAATGTCACAGAGCGTATTATTTTAAACTAAGAAATTGTTAAAGATATAACTGAAATCATTGAAAGTTCTTTGCTAAAGGCCATCTTCTGCAATACAATTGCGTATTTGTTACAGGGTTATTGGTAAATTCGGCTTATAATTACAACCAAGAAATCGCGAGTTGGGAAACTCAAACAGACAATTTTATTAGCTTACTGTTGCCCATGAAAAAAAAAAAAAAATATCGGTGCAAAGTTAAAAACATGCAATTACTTGCCATGTAAAAAAATAAAAACATCTCTGGATTCCTTGGTTTTACAAAATTTAGTATATAAATGGACGAACAATAAGACTTAAATAGAAAATGAATAAAAAGTAAAGTTTTTATTTTTATTTTTTTAAAAAATTTTTTTTTAAAATTAGAGCAATAAATTTTTAGGTTAATATTCCTGAAATGTCCAATAAACCTGCAAGTAAAAACACACCATTCTGTTCATGAGCTGCTCTTTGACATACATAGGTGAGACGTAAAGGTAACTCTCCTGCCGCATTGTAGAACATATACATGCGATTACAAAAGATAGAAAGTGTCCTGTCTAGCTACACTTGAAAGGAGGCGATCTTATGTGTGCCGATGACTGTCTCTGCCATAATACCTTGCACAACACACCTAGCAGTGTCAGTCTGGAGAATTGAATGGATGTTGTGATTCTTATGACAACCTAATTGATTTGCAATACCCATTATCTACGTTCCTCTATTAGCCCATATTAATCCCATCTCACGATGTGTTCCCGTTGACTCTTTGGATTTTACGGCCAGGCAAAATTTTTATCTGAAAGAAGGTTTGTTTTCTTGTTTTTTTTAATTTTTTTTTTTTAAAGGCAAACCACCTAAAACCCGAATTCCTGACTGGAAGAACGAAAATGTCATGTGTTTATTATTGCACATGGGATAGGAAATTTGTTTGTATCATTATGTCTATCTGAGGTTTGTATCATATTATTTTTGTGTTTAATTTGTAGACTAGAATTAATTTATGTATAATTACTACATTACTCTTGGTTTTTCTATCGCATACTGCTTTAATGTTAAATTAATTTATCTAATGATATTGTTCTTGTCATTTTCCAATACTCTCCTGTTATGAATCTGGAAGCTCTTGTTTTTTCTTCAAATTTTCGCTAGTTAATTAATGTTTTCTTGTGACAAAAAGTATGATGTGGTTCTTTGTATAGGTGAGAGGGCTGATACTAGTCTCATAAATGCTACAACTTTTTGGTTCAAAAAATTTGGTGACACAATGTAGGAGCAAACAAGTTGAATGTATTAATACAATGATGTAAAAATAATATAAATAGTCTATAATTATTATTATTTTAGTTTCAATTGAATAGATATTGTACACAATTTTTTATTTTTATTATTTCTTAATCTACTAAATATGTTTGTCTTTTGAAATTATATTGCTTTTTTATTTTAAAAAAAAAAAAAAAAAGTTATTAAACGATATATTTGAGTGTAATCTGACCTTAACTTTTTTTCTTTTTTCTTTTCAAAATATTATTTATTTAGTATCTTCTATAAAGTAATACTTATATATGTCTATATACTTTTCAAATGAAATCAAATATCTAACTATTTACGATTTATTTATGATCGTTGTCATCAAAAAACAAAAGCTTATGTTAATAAATTATGAATTAAAAAAAAAAATTAACAGTGAACATGCAAACGATCCCTTTCGTTAAATTTACAAATGTATAATTTAGCCTAGACATCTGACAAAAATGATATTCAATCTTTTACAGTTAAAAAAACACACACAAAAAAACAAAAACAAAACAAAACTACGTTCAAATGTTTTAAAAAAATATATATGACTAGCCGATTGGTGTAGTAGCATACGCCACTAATGATTTAGTGACGGGTGAAGACTCCTTGAAAGACACAGTTTTCCAATTAAGGTGGGTTTGGGCACACGACTGTGAGTGAATGGAAAGATGGTACTCATGAGAGAATAACACAATTATCCATGACTGAAAACAGGTTTTTGAAGATACAGACATCTAAACTGATCTCCTAGACGACGACCTGTCTCACTAACGAAAATTCTGCTACACCTCTTGCAAATACTTGCATAAATAATACCCATGATACTGTCCACATCGAAACGATTTTGTTCGTTGGCTCCATATGAAATTCATCAAATCCATAATTTTACATAACGCCAAATTATGTTCCTGTTGTTGTTTTCACGGTTATTTTAGATATTTTAACTTCATCCTTTTTTCATATCCCATGACCTTGTCTTTTTTTATATTTTATTTTCATTTCTTTTCCTTTTTTATCATAATATGTTTTAAGATTTATGTAAGTAATTATTTCATCTTATTGTACTAACGAAGCCATTAGCCGAAACGTCTACTGTTATTAGTATTAATTCATAAATAAAGCTTTAATTTTATTGTCTTCTTACCCAATTTGTTTGTGTGTTTTGTTTTTTATTGAAAAGCTCTATGCAGTCCCATTGTGTATGCTATATTTTTCTCCAGTGAAAGATGAGGATTTTGAAAGGTATACTGGACCGACTTTTACAGGGATTGTTCTTGGTGGTAAAATCTATATTTTCTGCATAGGTCTCATTGTTTTGTTCCACCGACGAAAATAATATATATATATATACGTATAAATATATATATAAGTATATATGTCATTGAATCGAAAGATGTCATAAAAATAAGATTAACTAAAAAGGTAGCTATTATTGCAGAGACAGAACACAAGTATTGATTTAAAAAAATTTTAATTTTTTAACTTGAGCAGATTGCATTTCAAAGTTTAAAAAATTATTCAAAAAATATATCATTACTATAGTGATTTTTATTATATTGCGGTAAAATTTTAAATAACATTCCAAGTGCATTTTTTATTTTTATTCGTTAATTTAAAAAAATATATATTAAAGAATAATATACTCAAAATCAGTAAGAAAAATCTAATTATTTTCTTTACAGCAGAAGATGTTAATATTTTATTTGAATTTTTATTACTATTTTATTTTTTTTCAAAATATTTCTTTTCTATAACATTATCCAACATTTTTTAGCGTGTCGTAACAATCTAAAAATCTGCATCGTCAGTACTTAAAAAAAGAAGAGAAAAAATTCTAATGAAGAAATCAATGAATGATTTATTATGTCAGTACTTTAAACATACGAAGGCAACAAAGAAACAAAAACGATTGGCAAATTAGTTCAAGAACAAGATTGTGATTTAACAACCGCTGAAACACGAATGGAAACGCACGTTTACGAAACAA
The DNA here is from genome assembly GCA_002072015.1 of Radix auricularia. Lineage (NCBI taxonomy): Eukaryota > Metazoa > Mollusca > Gastropoda > Lymnaeidae > Radix > Radix auricularia. Next base: position 93,977 of record MUZC01001133.1, on the reverse strand, counting down.
AAGAAGATCTAAATATTGATCCCTGTACTCATGATGCCATTTTATGTGACGATCTTAACTACGAAGTGTGTGATCTGAAAGACTAGATTTGTACCTGCAAAGAAAAATGAAACCAACATGCAAAAGACCCCGATGAATGTCATAGCGTATCTAGGAAACCGTTGTTATCCACGATTTTGAAGTTCTCGTTAACATACACAATAATGAATATCAAATATAGCTCCCCTCATATAATACGCGCGATACTTTTATACAGAAGATTACTGCCACCGTGAGTTGTCTATTGTTTTAATTATTGTTGCATTTTCTTGGAGCTTCAAATGTTGACAGGGTATTGTTTTTTACTGGTTTGATTTAACTATAACTAACTAACTAAGATATATATGGATGCATTTTATAGTACCAATTATTAAACAATATGTGGCATATGCAATCCGAGGTTCAATGTTGCAATATTCTAGTGACGCCCCTTCTGTTTAGTGAATACCTTATCAGTAAAATAGAAAAAATATATTTAAAATGGCTGTAGAAATTAGATACATTATATGTTTCATCATTGTTAAAAATATATAAATTAGAAAGAATTTTGAATATTCATTAGTTAAAGAACTAGGTGATCCTACTATACATTAGTTTCAGGTAGGTAGGGTATATTATATATTAGGTATATTCTAAGATAAATATACCCAGGTTAGGTTAGCATTTTAGTTTTATAATTACATTTTATTTACCCCACCTTCCAAATAAAAATAAAAATTCAAAAAAAAATAATTAAAAAAAAATAACAACAACCTAAGTTTGTCTAAATAATAATTGATATTCAAATGTAAAGACTTTGAAACTAACTGATGGAAAAAAATCATTTTCTCTATTTATTCTGAATGTTTTTTGGAAAGGACTATGCATTTGATATCCTAAATTGTATCAAATAAATGTTCATGATCAACTGTAGAAATTAAATTCAAACTGTTTGTAACCTTTTTCCACTTGATTTCGAGTTGTAATCTTGTAACCCTGTTTTATAAGTGATAACAAGGTTTCATTCAGAAAAAAATTATGATTTATTAAATGGTAATTTATCAATTTACCAGGATTAGAGAAGAAAATCATTTTAAAATCAGCATATTATTTATAAATAACTCATAAAAATAATTATTAAGACTATTATTATTTTTTTTTAAGTTAATTGACGTAATAACTCTTTTAGAACATATGGTTGCAGAGGTTGGTTGTTTTTACAAAATGAGAGTCGCAATTGGTGGTCTTCTGCTACCCTTTCTAATAGCTACAAACCCCCTCTTAAGTGCACACTATTGTTCACCATCATCTGACAAAATTGAAAACATATTTCACATTTTATACTTCATATATTAGAGCAATTATTCTAACTTTACGCTGACATTCTAAAATTTCTTCCATAAAATAAAAATAAAAATTACACATTTTGAAAATAGTGAATTTTTCGGAATCATTAGTTATTTTGGCAACCAAAGCTATGATGACTTAACCTTTAATATAATATAAGTGCCAATTTAAGACTGATACTATCAATTTATATCCATCAAATGTATTACCAATAACTCATGATGGTAATATAATATATTCATGGGAAATAAGCATGTTTTATATCAACAGTCAGAAAATAATATAGACTTCACTCATAAGTAGCAGTAGGGGCTTACGCTAATTACGAACCCAAAATGTTAACGTTACAATACAAACTTACTAGTAAGAACCATTTATTTGTCAATAAATACAATTATTAAACTACCTTTAAACTATACATATGTTTTATTTTAATAATTTACTTACCAACTGTACATTTGAGATTGAAACATTACTATTTGATCAATCCCACAATATCTCACACATGTGAAGTGTTCTTTGTAATGAAAATATAGAATTCTATTGTTCGTTTCGTTAAAATACGCGATAATACAAAATTTCAAAACAATATTTCCAGATTTTTATGAAAAAATGTAATGCTTTTCAAAAAAAGACAACAACATTAGACAATAAATAAATAAATAAATAACAAAAACAAAAACAAGAAATCTTCTGGCATTGATTTACATTTATGCTTTTAAAATAATGTTTCTTAATGATGTGACATAAAAAACTTCAGACTATTTAAACGGCACAAGATTCATTTCTTATCAACGCACATGTAAGTATCGCGCTCCAAAACACCAGGATGGAATGGAAGAGGGTAAAAAAATATCGCTCGGCCATCCCTAACGAATCGTTATGGTAAAGGTTTTCCAGCAAAAGGTTTGATACTTTGAATGCGTTCAAAACAAAGTTAATAACATAATAAAAGGGTTTAAAATAAAAAATATTAATTGTTCTGTTTTAATTTATCAAACATCTTTTTTTTTAGAATGGAATGTGAGTGATACATTGCTAACTTGTAGCTTCAGAGAAAGAATGCGCAATTTTGAACAAGTATATTTATATTCTTTCGTCGCTATTTGATAATCTTGCTGACATTTACATTTTAAAAGGACATATGATATGACCATACGTGATGCGAAATGACATTATGAAGCTGGAAAAAATGTCACAAGACGTGTCCTTTTCTAACAAAGCACGATTAGTTGTAAGCCTCATCGGATGGATCAAATCTTCAAATAATGCAAGGCGATGCATTAATTGAAGTGTTGCGCTAGTTATTATTCCATTTTTAAAATAAATATTGCTACAAATTAGCAATATTAAATACTCAAACACAATTTTAGTAATAGATTTATATTAATTTGTCAAAAGTCCTAATTTAAATATCTCTTATAACAAAATGAATCAAAGTAATACAGTTTAATAAAAATAGCCTACAATATTGTGATTGACGATTCCCATCACATTATGATTTTTTATTATTTATTATTATTTTTAATAGATTAATTTTAAAGAATGAGAGACTCTAAAATACAATAACATTAGAAGGAAAAATATAAACATATTCTGAAATCTTCATTAATAAAATGTGTTATATGTTTAAAAATGTTAACATTATTTCCATTTACGCTGTCTTTTAACTGTAACAATATTTCGTTGTTTTGAGGTGTTTTTTTCCGAAACCGACCTAATACGCACGTATTTCGTTCTTGCTCCCGTCGCCTCAATAGTCCGTATGATATTTAGACAATCTTAGTTCGCTGCTTAATGGCATATAATCTTTCAATAAATACATTTTAAAAATTAATTTGCAAGACCGAAATAAATTGGAGAGTTAGATTTTTGTCCATTCGATTTATACGCTCACTGCCCTTTTAAACGTTTCATTTGAAATGCATAAAATAACAAATGATTTTGATGTTTGTTTTTAGGTATGTTTCCCCTTAACTTACCCAATTTTAGAAGTAATAAAAAGTAAGCAGTGCGTAGTATCATCCTCATGAATATTATCTGAAAGGATAGATATTATTATTTTAATTCAGTGTACAAGACGAATGTTAAAAAGCAGCTATCAAGAGATTGTTCGAAAGTACAACACTATATAATTATCATAACAACTATACAACTATTTTATCGTTGACTTTATTGTTATATTTCATAATTTAGAGAAAAAAAACAATTAGCCTAAAAATCAAATTAGTTTAGCTTGCCTTTCAAATTGATTTACAAACTATTATACTTTAGTGAACAGATATATATTATGGGATAACTAAATATGTAATTATAATTTTATTTTATTGTATAATTATCTATCGAATTCATATTATTAAAATCAATTTAAATACAAATTTTGTTTTTATGCTAAGCTAATTTTTCCACACTTACCCGACTCCAAAACTTTGCATGAGAAAAAATCATGTTAAGCCTGGTCCCTTTTGGACTCAGGACGTGTTAGCGCATTTTCGTATTATGTATCAGTACTTATGTTAGATATCAGCATTATGTAGTTATCAGTAAATGTGTTTAGATTTTAGACATATTTTTATGAATTTTCTTGTGTAATGAATATACCTGAATTTTTTTTAAATTTAAAAGTCATTTCTTTACATTTTAAATTTTAAAAATTATCTCTTTAATCTAACTACAAGTAGTTTGTGGTCACTGAAATAGGACTCATAAATGAAACCTTCTAAATTGTAATCAGCTAATCACCCAAATACTCCGTCAATTGTTGTTTGATAGATCGTGGTTGCCAATCCTGGTGAAAGTAGTTGAATGTTGAAGCTTGTTTCGAAAAAGTTTTCAATTTCTGCCCCTGGGCCGCTGAGATCTTGATTGAAGTCACCACAAATGATGACGTAAAACTCTCTAAACTTTTACACATATTCTAATGACGTCAACAACAAAAAAATAATTATTTTGCACCCTTTCACACCACTCTTCAATGCATGAAGAATTGTGCATTCGACTTCCGGCAATGGCGGCCGTTCTCTGAGTTAGTGCTACTTCTCGATTCGAAATATTTTTTGGTAGTTTTAACGGGTTTTTTAAACGGATCGAGTAACTGAGTGTTGATGCACCAATGGCAGGTCAGGACATACAAAAAACATATATACATCATGGGTCTAGGACTTATGGATCCTGTGATCAGGGTGATGACAGACGGACAAAACGGGTGCAATAGCGATTTCGACATCTCGAAAATGCGCTAAAAATGCGATCAAAACTACAAGTACAATACAATTAAATTAACGCATATAGCAACCAAATAAAACATTTTTTAAAATATATATTCATTTATCGTACCTTTTAGGTAGGAGTTCAAGTTGACAGTGCTAGGAAATATGAACTGCAATTCAAATTATGTAGGCCAAGTATTCTTACTGTGCACCGAAAGTAAAGATTCTGAAATACCCAAACAAAAAGAAAGAAGTTAAAACCAAAACTAAATAAAATTTACACATTTTTTCGAAACTTGAAATGCACTAGACTTTTTTTTGTTTAACTGTCCCTCTGGAGAAAAAAAAATATTCTTCACTACCACCCCTCTTCACTGCCCTGTATGAAAAGAAATAATAAACTGAAATTAAAAAGAATGATGTATCTATTTATTTTATATATTTAAATAAAAAAATTTTAAAGTGTAATCGAAAAAAATGGATTTCGAATTGATGATCTTGGTTATTGAACTAAGAATAGAAAAATAACCAAAAAAAAACTCACTAAAACATCTGAAATAGGCCAAATAAGAATGATTAACATGTGTGCTGTTGCTAATTTATTAATCCAATACTTATTTTCATCAGCAGTAATTTTAAATCACCACGAATGGGCTATTTGTATTTGGTTTGTGTGCGTGTTCCTGTTGTTTGATAATAAATGGGTTACAACAATGAAAATACTTTCCACTTAACACTATATATGATACAGATAATATTATTTAGATATTTTAAATTACATTCCGTATTTCCTAATAAGTTGCAGGGATCTACTTTTGAAAATATAATATTTTTGTAGCCGCTTTTGAGTTTCTATTTTCAATACACCATTAGCAACTTCCATTTTTTCTTCTTGTAAATTAGAAGATTATTATGTATTTGCACTTAAAATGTAACCGAAAACTCAATCGTGATTTTTTATTTTCACAATATCATAAAGTCGTCGATAACTTCAAAATGGAGAAAATATAAGTGATCACAATAAGAAGTTATATTTTAATTATTTGTTCCAGCTGCATATACATTTGGGCATATGCCCCATTTCTTTTGTTCATAATTTTTTTTTTACAATTGCAGAAGTAACAGATGTTGTTGCTATTAAATTGAGTTCAATACAAAAAGGCAAACTATTGTTTTATTTACTTTTTTTCAAAATATGTCGGTTAAGTAAGCGATTTCATTTGTAAAATAAATTAACTTTGATTGTAAAGTATCATTTTTTATTTTTTAAAGAGCTTAACCCTTGAACTAACAGCTTATAAAGCATATCTAAACAGTCACCCTTCTATATCAAACGAACTACCTAGATAAATTACCAAATGATTAAATACTTCGTCACTTGCATATTTCTTGATTGTGGCTTGTGTAGAACAGTACATACTATTTCACTTACATACGGTTTATAAACGATAATTAACAACAGATATTCTAAGAAGCAACCAAGAAAGCGCAAACTAATCTCATTGCTGTTGAAAGGTGCTTTTTCAATGCCAGATGACTGATAAATGTTTATATTTTAGTGTCAAAATTAATTTTAGTCAAATGTTCTTGTAGTCTGGAAGTGCGTAGCTGCGCCCATCTAAATGCCAGTGAGGGAGTTAGCAGGAATCAAACAGAAGTCCAAAAGAAATAAAGTGTTATGAACAGAATACAAAACTAATTGTGTAATAAATCTCCCCTTCTTGTAACCGCATCCATACAGATATTCACTGCTCCCTCTACAACGCGTGGTTTTCATGCCCCCCCACACACCTGTTTTTTTCCCTTTTTTTGGGTATATATTTTGTTAAAATACTTTTTTCTTATAAGAGGTCAGTGGTACTCGCTTTGGAATCTTTGTGCTAGAAAATAGACTTATAAATTTCTTCTCTAAGACATACACTAAAAACGAACAATATAGTTGTGTATAACAAATTATTATTTATAAGAAATCAGCATCTTTTTGTACATAATTTTTGCAGATTATTATTAATTTTCACTGGTTTCTTATATCTAATTAATGATATGTTCAGTTATTTATTAACAGTAAAAAGTAAATGAAATAAAATTATCGTTTATATACCTTAGTTAATTGCTAATGTATGCATTTCCGTTTATATAGTATTTAACCGTTGATAATAATTATATTCTTTTATTCTCAAGTAACAAACATCATTGACATAAAGGCCAACGCGAAGTTAGCATACTCATTTCATTATAATATAGAATATGAATTGTTGCGCAGTAAAAAAAAAGTGTTCTAAATAAATCTTAGAGAAAATGACTATTGACTCTAGTTAAATTGAAATTACTTGTCAACGACAGTAAATTTTAAATGTGTATTTCATGTCTGATGACTAAAAAGTACCCGCCCCTGAGTATGTCCAGCACCTAAAAAAAAGTGTGGGGGGGGGGAGGTAGGAATTACACATGTATAAAGAGGTATGACGAGGAAGGAGGAGAGGTGATTTAAAATATTAACTTTATATCAAAATGCGCTATATTAAATAAATAGATTATTTATTTAACGATGTTTAACATGGCTTTACGAGTATTATGCATGATATTTGAGTGCCGCCTTATATGAAATGCATACTTAAATGTAAAAATATTTTGAAACTTTCTTATTTTTCAAATAGAAAATGCTGTTTTATGGGAAGGGGGGATTTGTTACGTCTAATTGACTATATTGGTCTTAAATTTTGTAACGACTTGTTGCACTTATACAAAAGAGGGAGATGAAAATTGCTTAGCGTCACTAATGGAAGGCATGTAATTAAAACTTGTCTAATTAGATCATAAAATATGTTGTGATACGACTCCATTGTATCAGCGGATATGTGTGTAACAGACCTCTCGGTAATTCAAAATTTATCTTATCTGCTGAGCTACATTCACATATTTTTTAAAACTATATTTGGGATGCGTGGTTAAAAGCTGTTAGTGTTATACTGTGTGAGATTGATTTAATTTTATAATGTTATATGAAAATATCTAAGCCTTTACTGATCTTCATCAATCATTGCTTATGCTTTTTAATTTATTGACTCATTTAATTTAGTTATTTATCCATGGAATATTGACAAACATCTTTTTCCAACACGTTTATTATTTAAGTTCTTTTTCTATAATTAAATGAATAATAGTATGGACTTCTTAGAGTCCATATATACATCTTTAGTTACCGAATGCTGATAGATTTTAAATTTAGCTTTCTTAAAATATCTAGCTCATCTCGTAGCACAGTTATATATTGTTACTCTGACGCTGGTAATACTTTCAATGGCTTGTGGTAAACATCGATTATCTATTAACAAACATAATGATATCGCAAATACATCTGTTGACAATGCAATTGCAAGTGATCAATGTCATTATTTAAAAAAAAAATGAATACCACGAAATGTGAAGTAACAGCTTTCTACTTCAATAATTTTAGGATTATATTGAAACGTTTTTCTTCACATCTATAAATAGCGCAAAGGACACATTATGGCCGTCCATAAATGACGTCATATTTGGGGATGGGGACTACACATTTGTTACAAAGTGATTGGTAGGTGTTCAAGAAATTTAAGAGACACTTAAACATTTGTTTGCTTACTATTTTTATGACGTTTTGAATAGTTTTAAGTATATAATTTACAGCTTTCATGGAGGGGAAGGGGGCAAGATTTGTGACGTCATATTGGAGTGGTTGTCTAACTTTTTTGACGACGTATGACGTTAGGAGATAATTGAAAATTCAGTAAAAATCGCTTGACGTCATTCATGGACGCCCCATTAATTTCCAACCACGTTGTTCCTTCTGTGCTAAGATACAATTTTTTTTTTTTTAAATGTATGGTGTATTCTCTTTAGACACTATTAGAACTTTTCTGTTTAACTGCGTTAAATTATAACCTTTGACTGCTTTCATGGACAAAATTAAACTATAATTAGTTAAAATTTATTACTTATGCTATTTCCTAATGAATTGTGAATGCACATGGAATTTTGTATCATCAAAATTTATTAAATGTTAACACTTTCAATAAACAAAAAAAAAAATTAAATGCATGTATTGCGATAAGCAAATTTTAAAATAATTTCAAATTTTAATAAAATGCGTATCGTATAAATCTTTCCCAATTATACATCTTCTCTAGATACGGCAAGAATAACTAACAACCAAACAAGCAACGCGTAAGTAACTTACATAAACCAACACATATTTGTGTTCCTGCTTTGACCTAGTTTTGTAGCTCTAATACACATCTTAACCTATGGTGTGCCTATAGTAATAAGACCTTACACATCTTGTAAATGTTCGTATTGTATATTCAATGTGCACAAAACAGGACAATATTTAAATATTCGAAGAAGTTAAATGGATTGTTGTTTTATTAATTTTTGTGAACAGAAGAAATGGAAAAATTCAAACTTTACTTTAAACAAGTTATATCTTAAACTAAAAAATTCCTGGAATTGTTTAGATTTAAAAAAATAAACATGATACTTTATCTGTTAACTTGAATATATTTTTAGAACAAATTTAAAGTTAAAATATAATAACAAACACACGTTCCAAACACATTTGTTTGTAATGTAGGAAACAGACAATGTAATATTTTAGTGAGGTATTTTGAGAAGAACATGTATGTCAATTAAGACGAAATGTGTTTCAGATTTACCTCATTTTTTCTTACATAAACGGGAATAGCTGCAGCATGAAAGAATACAGTTTTTCAAATATTAAATGCAATTTTATTAAAGTGGAGATAAGAAATATTTGACTATTTTTGTATAATATATATATTTAAACGTATATATAATATATATATATATATGTATATATATATAGAATAAATCTTAGTAAAGAATTAACATATAGTGTATTTTGGAGACGATATGACTTTAATATATAATTTGTAATACAGATTCGTTAGCTTTTTTTTTTTCACTTTAAACCTAAGTTATTTCATTGAAAATGAAACATTGCTGGAATACAATCTGGAGCTTCGCAATCATTGGTACGTTTAATAGCGAATAAATAACATAAAAAAATCAATTAAGATTTAACTTTGTACTGTTAACCAAGTATTTTTATGCACACTTTTAACAGGTGTATTCAATATTATTATTTTATTTATCTTCTTCAGGCTTATCACTTTCTCAATGGGTCGAACAAAACTCTTCGCACACGTTTATTTTAAAAACAACATCAAAAAATGTAGATATTATTTCGTGGGGAAAATCGCTGAAAGGGCAAACTGAGTTTTATAGTCTGTGTTATGCTATATCTATGAAATGTGAAGATGTTCTTATTGGCTTCCAAACAAACATCACTCAGGAAGGAGCCACTTTATTAAGTATGTTTACCATACAATCTGTAACACTTGAGCAGCATGACTCGGAATGGGTCAGTACCATTATATTTACAGTTGAAGCAAATAAACTAATTCCTTATGGTCTCAAAGTTTTTTGTAAGTATTGCTATTTTTCTCCTTAAATCATTAGAAAATGCTTTGCCGCTAGTAAGAAAAATAGAGCTTTAGCTACAAGGTAACGGCAAAACATTTTCTTCAAAGTGCTAAATTTAATTCGCTTTTGAAATATTTCTAATGATTTAAGACAGTAAGAAGAATAGAGCTTTAGCTACACGGTGTCTCAATAAGTGTATGTTTATTGTTAAAAACATCTAAAACCTCACTCTTAATAATATTCGGCGTTGCAATGGTGTGCCAATTAATTTGCGTCTGAATTTATAATTTTTTTTGTAAATTACAAATAGCGAATTTTAAAAATTAAGATAAAATGAAAACCTGGGAGGAAATGTATAAAATAGCTTTACAACTTTACAATTTTTAAAAAATCAATTTAAAAGTTCTATTGCTCTGGTATAAAAAATACACTAAAAGGGAATTCATTAGATAGAGATTGTATCAATTTAATGAAAGTGGCAAAAACGTGTTTTAAACGCTGTTTACATTATTTATGAATAACATATCTGAGTTGTAATTCAATAATGTTTTATAGGAATTTTAAAATAAAAAAATAATAAAAAAATTAATTGGCATAAGTAATTACAGCTGTGAGAGATGCTAATTTATGTTTAGCTTATTTGAAAAAAAAAGAAGATTAACTAAAACTACGCGAAGACTGACTAATTTAGTTTTTTAACGAGTAATATTTAGCATGAAAATACCATTTACATTTAATTTATAATGGCTTTGGCGTTTAGAAAAAAAAAAAATCCTTTAATTTCTGTACAATAAGAGAACATCTAACAAGTGTATTGATGACAAAAATATTTACAATTTGATATTTCTCTGGATTAAGAAAAATAAGGAACAAAGATTTAAAAACAAAATAAGTATATATTTATTTTTATTATGCTAATAGTGGTGAATGGTGGTAAACTTCGAGTCTGCCCAGAAGGAGAAATTCCAATTCTACGGAAGCAGTTTGGGGATAATTTGATATTTTACAATTATTTCGTGATTTCGTCTTTTATTTCGTTGATGTGTGTATTTAATTTTTCGGATGCATATGTTCCAGGTTTTAATACTTAAATTATCTTATATAATATGAATGATTTGCATCATTAAAAAGGAAAATGTATTTAATGGAGACAGTAATGTTTTATTTTTTAAAAATTTCTTTATAAAATATAAATAACAAATTTTAAAGTGGGGGGGGNTTATTTTTTTTTTTGTTATGGTAAACCAGTCTTTCAAAAATATTCTAGTTTCCATTTATTTTTCATTTCGGGTTTGGTGGGTGGGGAGGGGGGTATTCAAATGTTTAACTTATTTGATATAGCGGGTCTCTGGAAGTTTGGCAAGTTGTTGACAAGGGACAGGGAAAATCACCAAAATTTTTTGACATAATTAGTGGACATCCTATTTTAAAACCAGTAAACTTTACGGCGCATCCGGTCAAAACAGCGACAGTCAAAACAGTGACGGTCATAACAGCGACTTCAAAACAGCGACTGTGTCAAAACAGCGACGGTCAAAACAGCGATGGTCAAAATAGCGACTGTATCAAAACAGCGACTGTATCAAAATAGCGACTTTTTTCTTTTGCTTGTGATAATGCAGATTTTTTTGTAGAGAAGGGACAATATAAAATTTAAAATAATCAACTGGAGGTTTGTATAAATAAATGTTGGTGTGGTGTTTTAAAGAGTGTATACACAGTTTCAGGGCACATTTTTTTAAAAAAAAATCAAAAATAAAATAATAACTGTTATTACTTTAGTCATATTTATTGTGCAGAAATCTCGATAGAGACAAGCAAACATAGATTCAATCGATTTATTGAGGGGGTTTGTGGTGGGAGGGGCAGAGACAATTTGACTACAGATCTTTTTGATCCTCGGATGTTTCGACCCTCGTTTTTACTTCGCAAATAATTGTTTTTTTCTTCTTATTTTTAAAAATAAAAATAATAGGGTTTAATATTAGATCTTTCCAAATCTATCCAAATCCTTCACCACTCCAATCCGATATCATTGGATAATAAAAATGCAATGTGTTCAGATAATCCTTTTTAAGGTACCTACATTCTTTCAGCCAACAATCTCTTTGTTTACCTTCTCCATAACAGGCGGTCCGTGGTCGCCACTTTGTCTAGCCTTCGTAACATGCCTTTGTGTAACCACCGGACAGTCGACCACGTGCCGTTTCGACAAGGGGGCTTTAATTTGTTTTAAATCTGGCAGGGCTACCATTATAAACGCCGCTGTATTTTCACCTTCATGATCGCCATACAATGTAACCTAGCCACCATCCATGCACATCATTTTACACACTCAGTAACACACTATGGTGAACTATAACGCATTACAAACTTTTATTCATCCTATCAATGCATTTGTCATACTCATAAACTAAGACGAAAATAAACTGAACAAAATGTCAACAACAATTAAGGAACGTTCTGTTAAGTCATATGGGCCCAGCTGCTTGAACGATATGTCCGCTACGCGGTGTTATTAACTATTTAATGTATTAACTTTATATACTGACAACTTTGTACATCTTATTACAATTCAGTTTTTATGCTAGGTAGGTCTACACAAGAAACAGAAGTGAATGAAAGGTCGCAGGTTTGTGGTTGTTTCAGTGCTGCGAGGTTCGCCATTTATGTCAACACCTTAATAACAAATTGTTTTTTTTTATATTTCATTAATTGATTTTGATTTTGCGATTAAAAGTGTAAAACCGATGTGAAAAATGTTAAAAAACTAAAGATAAATATGGTCCTTTCTAAATTTGTTTGGCATGGGAGTGGAGGGAAGATTGACTTTTATGTTATAGTTTAATGTATACCTATGGTTGTGGCGAGTGTTATGAGAGGTAAATAATGGAATGAGAGGCAGAATAAATTTAGGTACCTTTACAAAGCACTATCTGACCCCGTGCATTTTTATAGTCGTATTACATCGCCACTTTGATCGGGGTGGAGAGATCAATTGAAGTCTACCGAGACTAGGCACTGTTCGTTGGCTGGCCCATGTTACATCAGGACATGTTACGAGGGCTAGACTAAGCGACGACCACAGGTCAACGTTTTCTGGCGAGATTTATGGGAAATGTAAATAAAATGACTGGGGGTAGAGTGAATCTACGTACCTTTACCTGACCATGTGACTTTTTAATTGTCCGATTATATCGGATCGGGTGTGCTTAATTGGACGTTGAAAAGGATACCAGGATACATGCTCGAAAACAACAGGCTGTTGATGATTTACTACATTTTCTATTTAAATGATTTATGCATCATGTAGTTAAGACAAGTTAAATGTTATTAATTCTTTGTTATATAATTTTATTTTCCCTGAGTAGTTTTTTTTTGTTTTGTTTTTGTTTGTTTGTTTGTTGTAATTCAATAAATGAGTGTATACGTAGCCTCAGTGAATTGATTTAAATTTTAGTTTAAACAAAACTTTTAATATCAATAAATACTTTATCAAAATGATATATAATTTAAATAACCTTCATCTTTTCTATTCTGTTTTAAATCTTCCTTTTAATTCATTTTATATATTATGGAGCTCAGACAAATTAAATGTTATTTATAATTTTTTGTTGATACAATTTTATTTCACTCACCAGCTGTTTGTATATGAATAAGTGCATATGTATGTAGCATATACTAATCTGCGTCATTAATTGCTTTTAAATTTTATTTCAATCAAAATTTATAATTTTCATAAAATACTTCATCAAAATGTTGCTATTGTTTTAGGTTTAATTTTTTCTCTATGCATTTATGTAGTTTTTCACTTGGGGTCCTTGGATAAGTTTAGAAAATGAAAAAGGAGTCTATGTGTCAAAAAGTTGAGAACCACTGTGTTTGGTTTACGGTTGGACCAGAATAGCTTTGTTGTGAAGTCACTGTTTTGATACAGTCGCTGTTTTGATACAGTCGCTGTTTTGATACAGTCGCTGTTTTGAAGTCGCTGTTTTGACTGTCGCTGTTTTGACACAGTCGCTGTTTTGAAGTCGCTGTTATGACTGTCGCTGTTTTGACTGTCGCTGTTTTGAACCCGTGCCG
>MUZC01001133.1:39822-70741 GCA_002072015.1 Radix auricularia | reverse complement strand
AACCGTCCGGGGTCGAACCGACCGGGGTCGAAACGACCTGGCGTCGAAACGTCCTGGCGTCGAACTGGCAGGGTCGAACCGTCCGGCGTCGAATCGTCCGGTGTCGAAGTGTCCGACCACCACTTTAATATGACCCGTGTTTCAACTGATGTGAAATGCATGTGTATTGTTTATCATGCCTCTAAATGCTTAAACAACGTCACGACGGAGAACTTAAGTTTTTGTAAGTTTTACTAAGGAAGTGACATTTTTAAACATTTTTTTAGCGTGTTAGCATTATATTAAAGTTTAAACTTTATTGAAAATGAAATTATACTTTATATACTTTATTGCCAAAAAAAATTAAAATAATGTTAACATTTACTCATAACCCAAATACCCAAATTTCGGAAAATATTGATCCATTTGGATTATATCTGACTGACAAATAGGCAGTAAAAAGAGCCAAAAACAAAACAACTGATGTTTTTTTCTGATGGCTAAACATGTAAAATTTGATTTTGAATAAAATGTTTCAGATTTTCCAGAAGCCTCAAGTGTAGATCAAGCCAATGTAGCTGCTATTGTAGTAGGTGTAACACTATCTGTAGTTATTATCTCTATGATTGTCATATTCTTTATTATAAAGAAACGAAACAAAAGTAAGTTAACTGAACAGACACATTATAGACATATTTGAAAGACCAAATGTTTTTATTTTAAAAAGCACAAATATTTTAGTTGGTAATGATAGGGTGGACTTAAATTTTTTTTTAATTAATGGTTTTACAGCTTAACTATATGTATGTAAGGAAAAGCATCTGAAAAATTAGCGAAAAAATAACCATATTTTTCCACATGATAAATCTTACAAATAAAAAATTTTATGTGTTAAGTTGTTTGAAAAAAAATATTTTAAAACGATATTTTACTACTACCAAATATAATTAGAATGTATATAATTCTCTTAAGGTTTATAATAATAATTAATTTCCTAATACTTATATAACATTACTTGCAGGTACCAATAAAGCTCAGAAACAAACAGTAATAAAGTAGGTTTTGATCCAAATATAAAAAAAAATAATAATAATAAAACCTAATCTATGCCATAGTATATTTAATTTTGGTCAATGACACTTTTAAACTCTAATAAGAGATATGAGATAAGTTTAAATTTTGCTACAAAACCAAGACGAAGCAAGAATATTTTTAAATGTTTATTCACAGAAGGAGACAAGATTACAATGATATTAAAGGTATTAATTTATATTTATAAGTAAATATTTTGTGTATTTTAAGAATTATTTTTCAATCATTATTTTTTATAAATGTTCTTTAAATACCAGAAACACTAAAATAACTAATATTTCATTTCACATTCACAGCAACTGGTCAATACGTTAACACTGAGATGCACGCATATGAAACAGCTAGCCCCAATATTGCCAGCTTTTCAAATGATGAAATTGATGTTGACGTGCTTCATCGAGAGCCTAGACTTAAAGATATATCCAAAAAAGGTAATAATTCCTACTAACGGTGTATATTGTTACTCTTACACAATTATAAACAAATCATAATTAGAAGTATTTGTTAAATTTTTAAAACTATTAGGATAGATTATAAAAAATAAATAGATCACAGCATTTCTTCTAAAATATTAAATGTGAAATTTATCAAATGAATTTTTAAAATACGGTTTAGATTTTTTACTTAAAAAAAATTCAATACTTTTTTCATAAAATAAGCTTTTAAAAACTACTAAATAACATTCTTTCTTTTATAGCTGAAAGTGATGAGCATCCTTATGACGAGGTTTACGACCTGAAATGAATCATGCTTTTTTCTTCTTTTTTTTAAAGAGGGGGTGTTTTAATTATTGCAAAAAAATTCTTTTCAATCATTTTTGCCTCGTTCAAAAAACAATTACCAGTATATCGTATTTCCTTTAAATATGTTTATTGAGCACACTGTTTAACTGAAGTTTTGTATATTTATATATAATAAAATAGTTTATACATATATATATATATATGTGTGTGTGTGTGTGTGTGTGTGTGTGTGTGTGACATAATTTTAGAGTGAGAGCGAAAAAGGTACAAAACGAAGAGATATGATTAACAGTTTGAATTGAATGAACCTGTAATTTTAAATTATATTATATAATTTTAACCACGTTTGTCAATTAATTATTACAAAGTATTATATTATAATGTAAATATTCTTTAACATAAATAAACTTTTATATAATTGAAAATATATTCATAGTGATTTAATTTATTTAAAAAAAAGGTGATTATAAACTCCTATAAAAAGCTGTTGTTTGTGCGTCCTCCACAGCGATTGTCCCATAAAACTGCAACAAACTCTTTAAATTGCATTTAAAATAAGAAACATCTTATAAACATATAGCGTCTAACAAAACAGTTAAACAAAATTCGTCGAGTTTTTTTTTTTATTAACATTCTCATTCTTGTTTCTTATTGAGCATAGTCATTTTTTTTTATCAACATTCGACTTTGGATTTATAATTTCCCATAAATTAATCTTTTTAATTGTATTTACAAGGAGAAACTAATAATCAATGAGAAGTAATTACCAATTAGATGTTATGAAATTTAAAACAATTTATTTATTAGCAAATTCCAAGTACATTATATTATCTAATAAGACAGCACTGAATTTATGATATATAAAAAAAAATATTTAGGTAAAAGGTTATTGTTATATACTATTATATAGTATTGACATTCTGAAATTGATAGCTCGCTACGTATGTATTTGTTGACATTAAATTTTTAGATTTTAAAGAATTTTTTTTTAAAAAAAGATATTTAACTGGACTGTCATTAAAATTTTTTTTTTTAAAGTGTAAATACTGTGCGCTGATGCTTTCCATTCCATACAAGCTGCCAATATTTTCCAAAAAATTAATTTATAGAAATTTACCCTTTGAAAAATTTAGCTATATGCTAGAATTGAGGCCTTAGTATACACAGCGTGTTTTTTTTAGCTCTAAAACTACAAAGCCTAGATTGTGTCTACTGCAAGTGAACCAACTCAAGTTGTGTATGTTATCGATCGGATTATTTATGATGACCTAGTTTAACAAGGAAGTAAATAACATTTTCATGGGATATCATGTGCACGTCGCCAATTTCTACATTAGTCAAAACACCTGAATAGCTACTTGATAACACATGTTACGTAATGTTTTGAATGGAAATATATTTGTTGAAAAATGTTAGTATTTGACTTACACAAACATAAATACTTGATGTGTTTTGAATTTAAATATATTAGGGCTTTTAGCGATGTATTTAAGTATTATCGTTAGCTTTTGTTAAATTGGTGAATAATTGATCGTCACTTTCGATTAAAGCTAAAAAATGTATTTTATAATAAGTCATACGTAAAACTTATTAAAATTTCTTGTCAAATATCTAAATAACACTTACTGTCTCCTGCACATGACAACATTTAATCAACTGTGCAAAAAGACAAGCGTGTTGACATTATTCTGGGGTTGTTATTGATTTATTTAAATGTAATGGTTAACTTATATAAAATTTTTGATTAAAATTGAAAATAAATATTTATGACATCATGAAACTGAAAAGTTAAAGGGAAGAAACATAAAATAGGCAATTCACTTTTGAAATACAATATGTCAGTTCTACTGTCTTAAAGACATTTTAAAAATTACACCTTTCAGAGTAGCCTGTTTTTAAATCAGAAAAAAATGAGCTGTAAAATATGATATTTACAGAATTATTACAATTACAATTATTTTTTATTTAAAAAAATTAACTTTAAAAATACTCCGGTTTTGCAGTTAACATTTTACAAGTTTCAGTTAAACTTATTATTAAACTACCAAAATATTTTAAAATCAGTATAATTTTTTAAAAGATAGTTAGGAATAAAAACAAGGTAAGTAATGCATTAACTCTTTCAATTCCTTGATTTTCTCCCTTTTTGTCGAATTTTTTAAAACACTACAGAAATCTATAAGACATTAAAATATATTGTCCAAGAGTAATAATGTAATCGATTAATTTGTAGGAAAAGTATGAAGTATTTAAAAATGTATCATTTTAAAACATTTATGTAAGTATTTTGAATTTGAAAAAAAAATTACATGACCATATATTGAAAAGTGAATTTCTTTTCATCAGATGCAAATAAAGAAAAAAATTACAGTTTCAAAAAAAAAAATAATAATAATTTTACATGTAAGGAAAGTAAAATCATTTTTGTATCTTTCATGAAAAAAAACAAAGTAATTATAATACAACTGTCAAATAGACATAAAGATAAAAGCAACTTTCTTATTCCATATTCAAGAACAAACACATACAAGTTTTCTTTCTTTCCTTCCGGTATTCGGGCGTGGTTGTGTGTGTGGTTGTGTGTGTGTGTGTGTGTGTGTGTTAATGTTTAGCGCTTTAGAGCGTGACTTAGTAATCAATGTGCAGAGATGAAAACAATTTTTTGGTTAAAAAAAAATTACTACGTTTTTTATAAATGGACTAAAAATAATTTTAAAAAACTAAAACATGTCAATTTAAGTCATCAAGTACTTTTACTCAATATGACTAGAAGCGTTAGGCGTGGAGGGGAGCTTGTATGAACTTATTTTCCCCCACAATTATAATACTTTATTGATGTTCAAAATGCAGTATTTAAATAGCATAAAAAGTCATGTGAGACACAAGTATTTTCAAACACATTGTCTTTAAGTACCAATTGGCGTGCACTAAAAAAGTACGTCTTGGACTGAAATACGCTCGCAAAATTAGGCTGGCGACCCCTGGCTAATGCGATTACGATGATTAGGGTGTAGCCGTACTGAATCAATTACTTCGAAAACGTTGTAATTTGTAATAATATGAGGCCAATAATTAGTATTTTGCTTAACTAATTTAAAACAATTTTGAAAGAAAACACACTTGATATTAAAATAAAAGGGTAAACATTCTTTTAAAAAAAATTTCTTTCCTAAAATAATTATATGTTGCACGAATGCACATTTTATTTCGTTAATTTAAATTGGCATTCGAACTAATATGAATTATACTTTCAAAAATCTCTTCTTGGATCTTTTAGGACGTTTATTTGTTACATAAAATATACATTCTAAACAAAAATATTTGAAATGCAATTACTTTTATCCTTGAAAAAACAACAACTTTTAAAACTAAGATTTTTATTTTTATCAAAACAAATGTTGCTGAAAGGATTTTCTATTTTATTTTGATAAAGCAAAATGCATTTATCTATGGATCCTCGTTTTGATTCTTCTACTTTTATAAGCCAATGTCCAAATAAGTTTTTAAAATCTTCTCAAAATGTGTTATCGTTGTTTTGTTTTTCATTAAATTTTCTAAACATATTATTGTAATTGACATTTAGCTACTACATTGATATGAACCTTCAGGCGCGAATTCATGAAGTTAAATTTTGTGTCGCCAAATTAGTTTGTTTTTTTCAAATCCCGATAAATAAATTTTATACAACATTATTAAAAATCTACAGCTCGATTAAATTTTCCTCAAAAAAAAAAAAAAAAAAAAAAAAAAAAAACTTTTAAATCAACTGTGCGTTTTTAACAAAAAGCCAACACATTTATTTTTACTGCTGCTCTGCCCAACAGGAGTTTATACTTTAATCATAGAGCGCCTGATTGTAAGACTTTGTCAATTTGTTGCAAGTGATCTGTTGCTTTTATTGTGTTACCATAAGTAAACAATCCACTTCTCCTTTGGTGCAACGAGACTTTTCTTCACCCTAGACTTTTAAACTAGTTGATTAAACATTTATGAATTGAAACATCTTGCCTCTATCGTTGACCGTGTCACCCATCTTTATCACTCCTACGACTATTGCTCATACTGACTAAATAAAAGGGCCGTCTTTACACAACTTTGGGCAACAGGTCAAAGAACCAGTGGTTTGCCCCCCTCCTTGCTGGATTAAACTAAATATATATAATATATACATATAATATTCGCGGGCCCCTGGTCTAATGACGATCGGGCCTTTGCGTTAATACAGCTCTGACTAAACTCACGGGCTGTAGCAAGATACGAGATCGCAAAGATAGGCGTTATCTGCAGATATTTAAACACACATCGTCTACAGTTAATGATTCATGACTGCCAAGTGGACACCCTCGACTCCAGATCGAATCATTGCCGAGTCGTTACCCACAAGCGTAACTTCCGTGGGAGTTGTGACAGTCAAGGCTTCTATTTTTACATGGCCACTGTCGACATTCTGTAACATGGCAAGAATAGCACTGGGACTATACTGAAGATATTTTATCCAAAAACAACACCCTCTGCTGACACTTGATAAATTGAGCTGACTTCACTCCTTGTCACTACTAGTCTTTGATTTTACATTCGTGCATTTGTACAAAAAGTTGTGTATGTTTCGCAAGATTAAGATAAAAGTGCATTTTGTCAAGTTGTAGAAACTATTTTCAAAACATAAGTACTACAGTAAATAAAATCCTGTGTATGGAAGAAAGTCAGCAGTCCCGAGTCTGTGCTCCATGGGGCTATCAAGAAAACACCATCAGCTCTCTGGCCCCGAAGAGACGTAAAAGCTGAGAACACTCCTCCCCATGGAGTGGTTGCTTTTAAGGGCGGCCACCTGAGCATCCAGGACACTGGGTCGATAACGTCTCCGAATAAGTTGACCTCACACTTTGGCGCCACCCCGGCAAAGCTTACGAATCTCTATGTTTTGGACAGTCGCATTGCGGGGGAATATCACTGCCCTACCTAGAGTTTTTATCTCTACTGGAAGGTTTCCTTAGAGCTAGTAAAAATCCTATATGTGGAAGAAATTCAGCAGTCCCTAGCCTGCGCTCTTTATGGGTCTTCCCGGAAAACTCCCCCAGACCTCTGGCCCCCTACCGGAAGTAAAGACTAAGAAGCCCCCATCCCCCAGAGCAGTCGCTGATACAAGCGGCCTCCTGGGCTTCCTGGACACTAGGTTGAAAACACCTAAAACTAAATGTGTCTCCCAAGGGAGGTGTAGAATTTTCTACTATGACCAAATATGAACATAGTACAACTTTGGCGCCACCACGACAAAGCTTACGAGTCTCTATGGTTAGGATCGCAAAAAAAGAGTGGGATCATCACTTAACTTCCCAGCGCTTAACCCGCACCGGAAGGTTTCCTTAAAGCTGGCTTCCAAAAGCGTTTCCTAGCGGTTCCTTTTGCTAT
Source organism: Radix auricularia (assembly GCA_002072015.1). Lineage (NCBI taxonomy): Eukaryota > Metazoa > Mollusca > Gastropoda > Lymnaeidae > Radix > Radix auricularia. The sequence goes on along the minus strand of MUZC01001133.1, from coordinate 63,518 downwards.
TCCGTACTGGCGTTCCTGTCCCTAAACCGGCACCGCTCAACAGCGTTGCTAGTTAATTGAGGGGGACGAAAGGTCGCTTCGGAGTAACCCGACACTCAACAGGTACTTTGGTTTTAATCATCGGCATTGCCTCTAAATGTTCTGCATAAGATACGTACAGCGACTGTAATCATATATGACTTGCACCTAACATCGGTATTCGGCTGTCCAAGCCAGGGGTTTTTCGGTTTCAGCTCGTGGTCTGCTCCACGACCAAACTCGTCTGTCTAACCACGTAGAGGCCACCCCTTCTCGACCACCGTACTAAACCATACAATATGACATAAACAAAATAAATAATTTAAAAAAAAAAAATTAATTAAAAACTATATACGCAATACTAGATTAGATGTTTATTCCTTATTTTTCGATAACATATACATGATTACACCATTTAACGTATCATTGTTTTGCTTATATTATAGAGGGTAGTGTTGTTGTTTTTGTGTTGTTTTTTTTTTGTTGAATATATATAAGTGTTATCGATATTTTTTATTTACTTTTGCCGTGTAAAAAAAAAATAATTTACAAATTTTAAAACAAATTAATTAAAAAATGGTTTTTATAGATTTCAGGCTAAAAATTAAACATTTTACATTTGTTTCAAAATATAGACATTTTAAATATAATTTATTAAAGTTTGTTAATTTTCACTTTGTTGTTTAGTTTGCTCATAGAAAAAAGTATGCGTCAATTATAATAGTATAAATACCATTGTCTAAAAATGTTTAAAATTAAATATCATGAAGGTGCTAGTTTGTTTAGATCTGTTCATCATGTAGAGACAAAAACTTTTATTTACCGGAAATTCAACTTTCTATTGGAGGTAATCTAAGCCTAAATGTCTCCGTGTTCAACATAACAGATCACAGAGTCAACGCAAGGTTATCTTTTTTAGTTCCATGCCTTATGTAAATAAAAATTAGTATAGGTCTCGGGTGCACTACGCCCTAACAGTTTGAATCAAGAATAGAAGGTTAACATGTCCTGCTGATAGTCCTACATTTATGTTTGATCCCAAATTTACATTATTTCACAGCTTGATTATCAGTCTAGGGTAGTTACTATTTGTAAATTCGATGTGACTTAAATCCTCTTTTGATAAAATAGTGGGTATATTTTCACATTTTATTTACAGCAGGGTAAGATAGAATATGTTTTCATTGCTTGTAAAATTTAGAAAATAAATAGATAAGGTATTTTGAAATATTCTTTACAAACTACACATTTAAAATTTAAAATTAAGATAATTGTTATGTTATTTAATAGCAATCTTGTTTTCATTCATGTTAGCGAATGTTTTACATTACACTTGTTTTACTTTTTCACGGTTTAAACTATTTGCTCATTAAAAGGCAATACCCTGAAAAGTTTATCACTTTTTATCTGAGACGTTGCGTCGATATTGTCATAGGAATGACAGGAGTTTGGCTATTTACAGCAACAAATTGTATGTTTATAGAACCGATGGTTGGGATCGTCTTCACTACAGAACTACGAAACAAGGCTTCTACTGATGAGTGAGGTGACGACCTTTCATTATAAAATACAAACAATCGATCACCGTAGAATACAGCGCCTTTTAGAGGCAGTTCTTCATTCCAAAGTTGACCCATTCTATTAAAGACGATATTATTTGAAGACGTTTCTTCTATTATCCACAGTAAACTATCCTTCTGTAATATGAAATTGTTTTCGTCCTTTTGGAAACTACACATGCCAGTGTAGGTTCCGGTAATGTTTGGAAGTGTCCATTCAGTGTGAGTCACCGAGTTGTACCTATAAACACACTTAACATGGTCAGTTGTACTGAATATCAAAATACTGTCATTGAAAATTGTAGCAAAGCTTATATCCATTTAATGGTTGATTAAGCGAAATGAATACGCTTGCTCTATAACAATTTTCGAATGATTTTCTGTTGTATTTATATATGTAAGTGTGTCATTTTGACTCAAAAGAAAACCTTCAAACGGCTTGTTTGATTTTGCAACCTTTTCCCATGAATCAGTTGCTGTGTCGAAACTTTTGTAATAGTTTAAATAATATGATGGGTCATTCTTAGTATCAAAATAAAGTTTTGAATCTATAGCAGCAATACACTTTGTATTTGACAGATCTGGTTTGGGTTCTTTAAACAGTGTATAAAAACACTCTCTTTGCAGCGAATAAATTTTGATACTCCCATCACTGACAAACGCCATCACATCAGAAAACCCGCTACATTCACGGTGTCTAACTATAAAATGATTGCTGTAAGATTTCGCCTTCCAATTATAGAGAAGAGATGCATATACAAGTTTAAAAGCTTCTGGATTGGAAGTTATTTTTGGAAGTTTCATAAGTTGTTCTAGACGTTGACGGCTTGCTGCGCATAGTCTTGAGGCTTTTAATAGATCTGTCAGCTCTTTTTCTCTATTAAGAGTCGAAACGGCCACCATGGAGCCTACATATTGGTTGTTATAAGAAGGACCAGCTTCTATATTCATTTGCTGACTTCTTTCAGGATTTACACACACATTGATAACGGAATCATCAATAGTTGTGGTTTGTGGAATGTCATTTTTTTCGACACATTTGCGTTTTGAAGTGTTAATGTTACTACCATAATTCATCTTTTTTTTTCAGATGTATTCAATATGTCATGATGTTCTATCCATTTCAAAATTGCTTCAATGACTGTGTCTTCAGATTCAACATTTAGAAAATGATCATCTATAATCATGAAGACGCCATCAAATGACAAGTTTAAAAAAGTTGAACTTTTCCAAATCAGGTCAAAGTATCTTGTCATGAAATGTTTTGTAAACTTCACAACAGTTTCCGAGTTCAGTAATTTAGCATGGTGATGCCAAACATCAAAATTTGAGAGAGTCATATTTTCATTGATAAAATCTTCACATTCTCTTAAAAGATATGCAATGTGTGGCATCCCAAACTGGTATAACATTGTCAAATGTGAGACCACCTTCACCTTTGTAAATCCAATTTAATATTACGTTGAATGTCTCCTTGCTCACATTTTGCAGGACGACATTTTGTTCCTTGCTTTCGTTCATTCCAGATCGCAAAAGACCGTTGATAAATGTAGAGCAGGCACCGAAAACAAATCTGTGACATTTGAATTCCTTGCCTTCAACAACAATTGTAAAATCACTGTAGATTTCATTAGTCCATTGCTGACCTAGACAAGTCTGTAGGCCACAAGCAACGGAAGACGTAATCATAGTCACGTCTATTGAGAGAGAAAAAAGTATGTATCTTAAGTTTAATTTCCAAAAATATTATTTTATACTAATAAATATTATTTTATTTGCTAAATAATAAAAGACAACTAAAAATATAAATATAATCTTTATAAAATTGGCTCAGGTATATCATGTATTAGGTAATTAACGTCACAATAATGTTTAAAACTCCCCTTCTTCCGCGTGGAAATAACAGGTCATGTTATTTTAACCAAGCCGTTAGACAATGTTGCAAAGTTTGAATTATTAACTTCGTAACGCAACTATGGAAGTTTCATTTTCTGAAGTCACTGCTATATAACACTATTTCACATGTATACAAAAAAGTGCTTTCTCTGTATTAATCATAATATTAAAAGCATGATTCCTAAAATGCGAAGACATTGCATATGCTACGGCCAAAATCTGCATTTGACCTCTTCGCGAAATTGCTGGCCTATTCACGAAGTAATCTTTGTTGCTTTAAATTACCCGGCCAAAGCCCAAAATGTTGGCTTTTGCCGGCCATTCCGCGAAATGACAAAGGTCATTTGGCAAAATTCCACATAACGCACTTATGAGCATACTGAAGATTGACTAGTAAGATTTAATACTAAACATTGATTGCTATTTACTAATGATAAAAATCAATTGCAAAAGAGAAAATTAATAGGCATGGTGAACTATTTCTTTCTGATATCACTTTTTACAACAGGATGACATTTTTTAAAACTTTAAACTACTTAATTATTTACTCTCCATTTATTTGCGCCATTTGTTGAGCACTTACTACTGCTGTTACATCGAGTGTAGCCCTCGGCCAACATTCAATGAATCAGAAGATATGACGCTTTGTAGTGATTTTCTTCCGGGCGTATAGATTCTACTGCTAGCAATTTTACAATGCATTGAAAAACTACAGAGATTTCAAAATTCAGCTGCCAGATTAATTCTAAGGACAAAAAAACATGACCATATTAATCCGCTACTTTACTCTCTTCATTGGCTACCTATACAAGCCCGAATTGATTACAAACTGGCCGTTCTGTGTCACAACTTCTTTTCTGATTCATGCCCTTCATATCTTACTGAACTTTGGTCAGTCTACTCATCAAGTCGTCAGTTACGCTCCTCTCCGGATACACGCATTCTCTGTGTTCCTAAAATAAGAACTAAAACATTTGGCGAAAGGTCGTTCTCCTTTTGTGCAGCCAAACAATGGAATTCTCTTCTATTACACATCCGTAGCATTTCAACTGCTAAGTCATTTAAGACTGCACTTAAGACACATCTTTTTAAAATGTATTATCAAAAATAATAAAACCACATTTCTGTAATTGATTAGCGTAGCTGATGTATTGACTATACCGTATTGTCATTTAGGTAGTTAATATGATATGAATGTTTCTTTTTATTTATATATGTATTTTTGTTTCTATTTAAAGCGATGTGAGCCTGGCTCCTTGCTGGGATACATCGCTATATAAATCATGATTTTATTATTATTATTATATACCATAAAAAACTTGAATCTGGAATACATTTGTTTGAGAACTCCATAAACTTGAAGAAACCATCTTCAACGATTATGACAACAGCAATAACGCTTCTTGGATCACTGGGACCCTTAACAAAATCTGGTATCTGAACACGGAGGTTATCTCAATTTTTCCCTTGTGGGAATTTTGCATGTGAAATTTGAAGAATCTTCACAGCTTGACTTTGCACACTTCTGGCCTCATAATCCTGATTCCTTTTTTATTATGACTAATATGCCAAACCCTTCAAGTTACATTGCCACTTCATTTTTCATTGGATTCATTGAATATTCCACAAATAGCATGCATATCTTGGTAAAAGAAATCACATATAAGGACACACTAAGTATTTTAATTATACTAGTCATTATTTTTCCAATTTGTATTTTCAGGCAGGGATCTGAACTTACCAATTGTTCCTCAACCAGCACGGAAGCATCTCTTTTTCTAGAGGACGTTTCTGCATTTATAGCATCTTTAAAATTGATTTTGAACGTTGATACAGACTCCCTCTGTAGCTACATAATCAATAACCTCAAAGGTCAGATGAGAGGTACTCAGGCAAACTTGTTCTTTGCAGTCAAACATGGCCTTTAATGGCTAATGCTGCATGACTAGGGGAAAATTTTTTTTAAAAATCTGAGTATCTCAGCATAATATCTTGATTTGTTTGTCTACATCTATGTAATCATCCTATTTTAAAACATATTGGTTTGCATGGATTTTGTATTTGCTTTTTTAGCACGTTCCAGTACGGAACAACCTTTCGTAGCTAATAGTTAACTATATGTTATTAAACTCAGTATAATTAGTGTTGTGTTATTACACATCGACAGATGCTACACGTGGCCTATTTCTTATCTGTTCAACTGGAAACAGTGATTGAGAACTTCACGAACTGGCCGGCAAAATCCCGAAATACACTTGTTAGTTTAAGGTACTTTCGTCTTTTTGCCAGATTTGCCGGTGAAAGTGCGAATTGGCCGGCCGATTCCCGAAGAGACTGGACTGTGGGCTTTTGCGGTAAAGCACGCAAATTTGTTTAGTGAATGCAAATACGCGCACGCATTCACACAATAAATCATAATAAATGTGTTCCAAACATATGATCCTGACCTACAACCACTTATTTTTATCGTTTCTTAAAGGTTAGGTTATTTGTTGGGTGACTGTAATGATTACTTCTGCACATTTATATTATTTCTTTAATGATATATATAATTATAAAACTTTTTTTTTTAAAATATTTTTTTGTTGTTTTGATTTTTTTTTTGTTTATAGGAATCATTATAAAAGACTTACTTGAAAATAAGTCGTTGCCTTTACATGGATTCAAATCTTTTTACATCAGTACACTACGCAGCCAACGCGCATGCCAATCTGCATCAATAAGGTAATTAATCCAAGAATTACGGATATTTAGCTATCTTTTTTCTTCAGCAGCACGAGGGGTAGGGGTTTTAATTTTTATGTGAAATAAGTAAAGTATGTTGATAATTTATTAAATCAAACTTCACAGTTTATTATACATAGACGGACGTAATGTATATAACAAACTCAATAGTTTGTCAGTTAATTTGCATGAATGATATACATATTATTACTTACTCTATATTTCAATCTGCTTTATGCATCTTATTTGTTGCTAAACCACAAAGTGATTCATGATTGCAGAGTATTTTATGTGGACAACATATACCATCAGATCATCCGTATGCCGCAAATAATAAGCTATTAATTACTATAAAGATATTTGTTTTCGGAACAGTAAAACAGTTGTCTATTTTAAATACACATTTTTGCAGCATAAATATTTGATGAAATGTGTCCATAGGCGTCACTAATTCTAGTGTACCACAGTGCGGTAGTTCATTGTGTAAGACCTTAAAGAATAACCTCATATGCAACCTCTGAGTCTGCCTAACCTACTAAAGACAACGTATAGAATTTAAATTTTTGGTGTCCCTTTTGCGATGATTACACTTGGTACGGTTAAAACCATTCGAACCCCATAGTGACGTCAATGCCTCTGATCTCGTTGCACCTGTCATATTATTTTAAACTAGACTTATTTCTTTTTAACACTGTCAATCTAAAGGTGTCGTTGAAACGGACGAATAGATGCAACCTTTTTTGATTAGCCAAATCTTGACATATCCATTGAATTATATTTCACTATGATGCTCTTTTTATTCACCGTCAAACTGTTTAAAATTTTTAAAAAAATTTATTATACTTTTTATGCTTGAGAAATGAGTATACTATATTTGATAAAGATTAAACAAAATAGAACGTTTAAACAAACATTCATACATGTATTAATATGTAGACAACGAATTTTTATTCTGACATTTTGCAGTTAAACATTCATTTAATATTCTTCTTATGGGTTTAATCTGGCTTGGTACAGCAGAACTGCAATTAAAACTGTGTAAATAGATGATTTACCATTATCTATGTATATAAGATGTAGGACAGTATTGAAACCTCACAATAACTTTCGTTATATCCTATCGATCGTTCTAATCAAGTATTGTTGTTTTTGTTTTTTTATATTATTACTCTAGCCGGTGTTTTTCAAATTTTTAAAATATAATTTAAAATTTGGAGACACAAAAATAGCAAACTGCAATAGAACTATTTCATGATGGAATGCTACACATTCAAAAAGAGCTATTTTTGGTGTGGTAATATAAAAAAAAAAAAGATTTTTTTAGCGATGCGCTTCGTAGTATCTTTTTTTCGGTGCGCATATTTGTGAGCACAATTTTTGAATGAAGCTGAGATTATTTTTTAAAATATTTTAAGAGCTTCATTATATTTGTAATAATTATTTATGCTTTGTATAACGTTGTGGCCTTTTGTTCCTGAAGTTTTACTTTATGTCACAGATAAGTTTTAAAAAAAAAATTACATACGATTGTCAAATGATGTAAGGACAAAAATATTTTTACACGGGTAAATGACATTAAGAATTTCGCTTTTCTGTCAGACAACATGCAACATTTGATAAAACCAAGTCGTGTATTCAGGGATTAAGTTTTATTGGGGTATTTATTAAATATCGCTTACCAATAGATACAGTTGTAAGGTAGGAAAAGATACTATTTTAGATTTAACTTTTTAAAGCTAAAATAGCTGGTACTTTACAAACCAAATGATTAACAAAATAAATGAATAAATTTTTTAATATATACACAAAATTGATATCACTTGTTACAGGAAAAAAAATTACACAATCATCCTTATTTATCAACTAATACAAATACTAGTAAACGCCTTGGCACATGCATTCATCAGTACAAAGTAAAATAACATAAATAAATACTTACATGCCATATGTCTTAAAACATATTACAATTTATTTTATAAAAAATTAAAAGAAAAGAAAAACAAAAACAAACAACGACACAAAATATATGAAAAAGGAGAAAGTTGAAGTATCTGAAGTAAAAAAAAAAAATCCTTATTTTTGCTTTCCGGAGAGATAGAAGCCTCGGAGACATACTTGTAAGAAGTCACCTTCCCACAATGAAAACACATATTGGAACAAAAATTTGCAACCCTAACCGTTGCAATATTTGTCCATATTTAGTTGAAATTAACAAAATTTCATTCCCTCTTAAAAATTCGTAATATAAGATGGATTTACATGCACAAGTCGCAACGTAATTTATGATATTCTTTGCAAGAGATGTAATACACTCTATAAAACATTTTAACAGTGTTGGCTATGATGGTCTTATGGATATTGCAGTTACTGGTATTCTATAAGCAACCAATACCCATGATAGAGTCAAGATGGAAAATAGACTCATAAAACGATTTCGTACGTTGGCTCCATATGTAATTAATCAAATACACACTTTTAACTGACTGCAAAATTGTTTTCCCGTTGTGGTTTTCACGTCTACTTTAGATAATTTAACTTCCACATGCATAAACATAAATAACATTTTTATAGAAGCTTTTTCCTTAAACAACACATATATTTGATGAAAAGCTGTTGTTTAAGATGTATTTTTCTTAGTACTTTGAATGTTTAAAAGCCTGTTTTATAATGATACCGAAAGATATCATATTAAATTGGAAAATTAAAACAATTTTTTTTGACTAAAATACAATTGTTGCAGATATAATTAGACCTATCAGAAATAAGAACATTATTTAGTTTTTTAATCCAAAAAATTGTAAATTTGATAGGGTGCAATGTGTATGACCTTAAAAATGATCTTGCAGATGCACAGATTATAAAAGAAAAGTTTAATTACTACTTTTCGACAGGCTAATACTAAATGACACTGAAAAACAATGTCACTTGTGTGGCATCAGTATATGGAACTTTTTTATGTTTGACCAAATAATTTTTCAATTGTTTGCTTATAAAATTATGAAAGTCATTCACGTGATTAAATATCCCTTAGAGACCATGAAGGTCCATGGGAGCAAGTGAAGTAGCGTTCACAAGTTTCATTGACCACTAATGAGCATGGGATTGTGTGGTTAGCACAATGCCCAGGGGCCTTGGCAGATCCGCGGATCGGTAGTCCGGCTCGCTACAGCATAGACCGCCGCGCCCCATTCACGTGATTGATTGCTTCAAATGTATATTAAATTCGTGCATCGTTTAATCATATCCACAGTTTCACAAATCTACTCTTTGTTGTTTTACTGCCTAAAAAGAAACCTCAGCTATGTGTAGGCCTACAAGTACAAGTGTTGTATTTTTTAAAATAAAAATATTTTGTATACTCTTTCTGTTTACATGAAATTATTTCATAACTTTGTCAGAAGATAAATAATTATTCTCCTTTGTTTATTTATTAAAAATAAAGTCCAATTATTAATATTCCTCTTTTTTAAAAATCTAAAACTAAAAGCTTTCCTCTGCGTTGTAAGTATTGTTAAAAAAATGATTGTCGATACGTCGTCTAAACTAAGTGACATTTATAAAGTTGCAGTTTGCAAATGATGTGCCTTTCTTAATAGCCCTTGCTAAAGTTTGTATTATATTATTTAAAACTGTTATATATGATGTTTTTCGAGGAAAAATATTGTAGCGATATAATAAAATAGATAGATGTGACTCAAATAATATCAAAGAGGAAATCACAATGTAATTACAGGGTAATATAATTCAATGTACATCGTTTTGTAATTGACATGAAGTAATTGTAAACATTAAATAAGTGGTAATATATATTTCGGCTTTTATTGGAAGTTGTTTTGAACCAGATTCATGATTTTCTTTTGTGTCTTTATCTTCTCTTTCTTCCTGTAAGCTACTTTTAAAAATAATATAATTTTAAGCATCTGGTTAATTTTTAAAATTGCGATTCGTTAAGATAAGGTGAACTGCATTATTTATCCACTAAAAGTTAAATGATTTTTGATTTGATTATAACACTAAGTAGGTAATAATTACTGTACTTCAATTATATCATTAATACTTACCTGGGCATATTATATTTTTTTAGTATTTTGCTGTTTGATCAAGGGCTGAAACAAACGTTCCCCATCACGTTGATCTTTAAGTAACTTTAGAAGATTATTTATATCAGTTTAATTGTATTTTAAGTAATAAATGTTTACAAAATTTGCAAATACTTTAATGTATTAAATATGGAAAAACAAATTCAAAAATTAATTAATGAGTATTATAATTAAATATGTTTCTTTTTTGTAAAGGTTTCATAGCATGACCTTGTTTGTTGATTTTAAAGAAATTAAGAAATTCTTATTATGTTTATTAACGTTACTTTATTATATTTTATTGTAACTAACGACATCTCTTTATTTTATGATAAAAATCTATGTTTTTAAGCATTGGATTTTGATGATTTCTGCTTTGCAGTTTTAATCAAATTGTCGTTACAGTTAAAATAATTAATAAATAGAAAAACATTTGTTTTTCAAAGTGTCTTAGAGTCCAAAGAGGTGTAATGAGTGTTACAGTTTATGGATTTTTTTATTTCAATTTTTAGTGTTTAAAAAATTGTTTAATTAAAGTGGTTAATAGAAGCTTTGGGAATTTAAAACCACCCTTACATCATTCTTTATATTCTGAAGTGTTCTAGATAGCATTGTGATTTAGGTGCTCCTTAAGTTACCAGTTTGTTTATACATTATACTAACTAATTACCCACGCTTTGCAGCGGTAATTTAAGATTTCAGTTAGCGCTAGGAAACGGTAAACACTAATTAAATATCCCTTTGATTTCAATCTAAATCATGATGGATATGCTAAATATATTAGCTAAACCGTCTTGGAACAGACATTAAAAATTCATAACCCCATTGGAAATTGTATTATTTTTAAAATCACATTTGTTCAATAATTTATCCATTATCTCAATAGACAATTTTAAAATTACCTTTTATATAACTAATCTTAAATATGGCAAACCGGTCTCCACCCTAAAATGTGTTTTTACTATTAAAAATTAAAAACGTATTTTAAAAAACTAAATTTTGGGTCTGGGGCCCTATGAGTGCAAATTATTTAGTTCAAAACAGCAGCTTATTTCCATTTGGATCATGATGAATATATTTGTTAGTCCAAATTTGATTTAAAAAATAGAGTGGATACGAATGGTAAAATGTTTTAAACGTTAACGAAAAAGAGATTAGGTGCCAAAACCACAAAAGATTCAAAAATATTATTTTATTGACCAAACGAATTTTATCATAGGCCTTTAAATTTGTATCTTCTGATTTTTAAAAAAATGCATTTACAGAGTATCCAACTTTTTTATTTTTTATTTTATTTTTTTGGTATAATTTAGCTAAAAAAAGGTGAAAAACTGTAATGGAGTGATAAGTTTGCCAATAATTGTCACAATAGATTATTCAACAACTTTGCAAAGTTTCATGCTTCTACCTATACGTGAAATCGGAGAATTATTGATGAGTCAGTTTTTATATAAGAAAAAATTCATTTTGGCCCCTACCCCTAATGAGTGATACTTTAAATATTTTTTAACATGTTACAATTGAGGAAGTGTACTTACCAAATTCCCAAAGTTTTATGCTTCTACCTACTCGGGAAAGTGGATAAGCATCGATTTTCAGTATTTAAAATAATAGTTTTTGGGCCCCCACTTTTTGTCATTTCTAAAAAAATTTAAGCCAATATTTGTTCAAACAGGCTACTCAATACTTTACCAAAGTGTCATGCTTCTACCTACACAAAGAGTAGGATAACTAGTGATGAGTCAGTTTTTAATATAAGAAAAAAACTATATTTGGGCCCCCGGACCCTAGTAAGTGATAATTCAAATATTGTTTTCGCCTGTTACCATCATAGAAGTATACTTAACAACTTCCCAAAGTTTTATGCTTTAACCTACACGCGAAATAAGAGAATTCCTGATTTTCATTGTTTTATGGCTCATATAAGGAAAAATGCTAAAAATGGGCCCCTTACCCTAGGGGTGGGCACCTTGGGTTTACACATAGCCTATGACCTATTCCAGGTCAAATTGGGGACCCCTGAAAAATTTCACTACCCTGGCCCAAACCGTGTGGATTTGTATTGTTAACAAACAAACAAACTTTCAGCTTTATATATTAGATTTGAGGAAACTACATGAAGACTCAAGATGTAATTAGATTGAATCTATCAAATAATAATAAATAATAAATACAGCTCATTCATTGGCTGAAATAAAAAAACGGTGAAGGGCTTTTCGTTTATTTGAGATATATGTTTCCTTTTTTAAAAAAAAGCGGACGTTGGAAATTTAAATTTTATAATAGAAACGTTTCTTTAATGAGAGCAGTAATCATTTCAGAAGATTTTCTGGAAAATTACAGAAAAAAACTACATGTTAAATTGAATTGCTCATTATAATCCTTTTAAAAAGTAGGTAGTATATATAACCATTTTTATCTCCAATTTTTTAGTACTTTTCAAACTGGCTCATATTTTAAAAGATTTGGATTTAAATCAAGGACACTTCAGTAACATTTTTTTATTGCACTTAGCACCTAAATATCAGAGTATTCCTCATGGTTAACGTATTGTTTTGAGGCGAATGTTTGATATCCTTCTTAAACATTTAGTATTATCTTTTCAGAAACCCCGTACGGTAACCTTCATTTTGCTAATATACGTCTTTATTAAATAAATTTTAAAAAATATTTTTTAAAAATATTAGTATGTTTTGATTTAATAACTTTATTCTTGTAATTCATGAAGCAGTTTATGTCTAAATCAAGTTTCATAGATTACATACAGCCCTATAAAATTGTTTTATCGGGCCATCTAGAACTTACATAATTTACTTTAAGCGAATGATTGGATACTAATAAATTGAGCGATCAACAAAGTATACATAACATTCTCTAATTAAGATTTGATCCCTGATCTCGGCTAATAAAATGTGTGTAAATGGGATGTTTCAAGTAAAAAGGTCAGTATTTTTGTTTTGTTTAAGATTAACGCATAATAAATTTAACTATGTGAAACTGAATAAAAGTTTGACTTTTTTAACGCAATTAACCCATTGGTAAAAACATTCGTTATTATATTTCAATTGCATGTACCGTCTTTTCGTGTTGTTTACAGCAAGTTGGCAAAACACTGTATTGATTGAGAAATAATGATTTACTTTTAGCTTTTTAGATATTGACATGGAAAGAGCAAATGTAAATGTTAAAATAACGTTAATAGATTTGCATTATAAAGGGTCATTAAATGCAAAAGAATGACACTGTAAGGATTATGCAGATTCCTCGTTTATATCTGATGACATGATCTAAGTAGATTACGTTGTGTTTTGAACCATCTGCAAGTTTGAAAGTAATTAAGCAAATATTTCCTATTACTATTAAGATACACGCCATTTAATGTGTCCAGAGTTGTACCACTGATGAAAACATGCAGTACACACAGTGGCGTAGCTAGGGGGGCAGTTGTGGGCGGTCCGCTCCTTGCGCACTCATCTAAAGGGCGGCATTTGAGGACATTTGAAAAATAAAGCCCTTTTCGACAGCCGCCAATTTTCTTTTGAAGCGAAAAAAACAAAAACAAAAAAACAAAAAAAATATTCTTAATTTCGAGTCTCAATTCACGGATTAACGAAACATTTGTTTGATTACATAGTAGTTGTTATAACTAACGCAAAACCCTACCAAAATTAAGAGTGGCTCAAACAGGCATCGATTTGTATGAAAAATTAAGCGGTATGTATCACGAATGGCGTTTTTTAAAAACACACCACTGCTTGGCCGAATAATCTGTTCTATTAATATCACAACTACAGTTTTTGCATGAAATTGCAACAAGCATATTACGCGCTAACAAGTACCTACATGTCATGGTGGTTCAAATATTATGTAATTTAAATTACTGATTCAGTTTCAGAAAATTATTTTAAGGTAATTTACTAAAAATTAAAGGTATTTTGTTTTTATTTCATTGAAGTAGCACACATAACAGATCCATGTGTTTTTCATTAAAATTCGATTATTCGTTTAAAAGTGTACGCCTCTCAAATCAAAGTAATTTATAAATAATTTGATTTTGTCTACTTTATGGAAAAATATTAAGATTAAGTGCAAGAACATGAACTATTCAAATTTATCCATTAATAAGCATAGCAATAACATAAATAATTTAGAAAAAGACATACGTGAAAAATTTAAGCTTCTTGGAAAAATTAATACCTGAAGCAATAACTAGTTAAACGAGATAGGATGTTGGAACTATACTCATATCAATGCAATATTTTTTTTCTTTTCTATAGAATCACGATGTAAGGAAAACCATTAAAAATAATATTTCAAACGTATGTCATGGAACAAAGTTATGTGGAAAAACATATGCTGTTATAAATTATAGAGTGTTGGAGATATCAGCTGAACGCCGAGCTAGAAGGAGAAAAAGTATGAGTGGAGAAACTTCCGGAGACGGGTTTCTATCTCTAGAGCAAGTCGTACAACCAGAAGTTTTTTAATCCATAGATGTTATTATAAAAGAGAATAATAGAACCCGCTATTCAATTGCATGGCGTTGCAAGAAAATGCTCGTGTATAAAACCAAGTTAACCTACCAATTTGAAAAAAAAATTAAATTAATTTCATCATTATCATTGTTAACAAATATGTTTCAGGTTTTTATGGCTGTACACAGTGCCAGGCTTAGCAATTGTGGGCCCTTATGCAGCTTATAATGCGAAAGGAATACGATTTTGGTAAAGATAGAGTATTAAGGATAATAAGTGAAATTTAATATGGATGGGGCCTATGACAGCGCGAACCCCCTGCGGCCGTATAGGTTGCAGTGGCTTAAAACCAGCCCTGGTTGTACACACACTTTAAGTAGAGGCATTATTTTAGAAAAATATGGGGGGGGGATGTCCCCTTGATCAATCATAATATATACAACAATATAGATTTGAAAATACTTTACTGAACATTATACTTTTGCTAAGAATGTTTTCAACAATAGCTATAAGTGTATCTAGTTGTGAAAGGAGTTTCTGTAGATGATAAAATATATCTTTGTTTTAATATGACTGATTTAAGACTACAAAATCATGCAATATTGTCCATTGAACAAGATATTACAAATAATTTAAATTTTGATAACATAACACACGATTTATCTAATATGAAAGTTCGGTAAGAAAATGTATAAATATGTTTACAAACTGATGTATACAATTTCTTTGTTTTTCAAACAATCATACATTTATAAATAAAAAAGGGTGTATAATTTCTTAATGTTTTTAGGCTGTAAATTTTGATTTTTGTCTCATTAATGGGGTGGGTAACCTGCAACCTCAATAACTTTCTTGTGACATTAAAAAAAAAATATTGTATTTTTTTCATAAATATGTACTTATAGGTATATCATCTTATACGGCCTAATATAAATATGGCATGGAATGTTTAACATGTTCTCCATCTTTACCTCATTTCAATTACAATTATTTATTCATGTTTATTAATTTATTAAAAAAACATGAAATCAGTGACTTGTTGGGCAGCCCATAAATGAGAGTTTAGATAATTTGATCATTTTTCACACGCTGCTCCCTGGTCACAAAAACTTAGACCCTTTCTTCAATGTGACATCACAAAGGTAACCCCCCTCCCCCCAAAAAAAAAAAAAAAAAAAAAAAAAAAAAAAACACACACTTATAAGAGCCGCATTTTCTATTTGAAAATGAGCAGGTTTCCAATCAATTTTTTTTTTAATTTACATAATTTTTAGTGTAAGGCTACACTCTAATATCATGCGTGAAAGCATGCAGAGCTTCATTAAATAAAGTGTCGGTTATCATATATTTACGTGGGGCTTTTATGTCAATTTGCGTGATTTGATGTGACTTTAAATGTGTGACACATGTCTCCCTCCTCCCATGTGTGACGTCATTTATGAAAGGGCAGCAAAAATGTAGACCGCCCCGGACGGCAAAATGTCTAGCTACGCAGCTGAGTTTTTCTTTGGATACTTCGGATTCCACTGCAGCTAAGTTCCTTCATTTCTCATTTTTTATTTTTATTTTCGTTTTTTTTTTTGTGTCTTGTATGTTCGTTGATAAAGGCTCTTTGCCGAAACGTTCGCTGTTTTGTTACGTCCGGTCAGGCTAACCCATACCTTGTTTACGTCTTTTCCATTGAATTTTGTATAAGCCTGATTGCAGTCCTACAACTCATTTTGTTTACTACGCAGCTGAGTACACGCCATGAAAAGCTCAAAACCATAGCAGGAGAACATTTTTTGTTTACAAAATAGGTTAGTTCGTTAACAAGAACATAAGCTAGAAACAAGTTCGGAATATTTGCTTATGAACAAACACGATACAGCAATGTGATTTATTTTTTATTTATCTTATGTAATATTTTTTTAAAGCAAACCTTTACTGTTTACTTATTATATGTTATTCAGATTTGAAGTGCAGGGAACAATAAAAAATGAGTATTAACCAGTTTATTGATTGAGCTTCACAACACTGGTCTTAGCTTTTTATCAGGACACAAATAGTCGCAAACAAAAAGCAAATGCTTTTTGTTTTTTTTTGAGTGTGTTGACAATTATCATAAGCCACATTGAGACACATTTTTAAAATTCTTTTAGATACAGAATCCAACATTAGAATATGAGAAAAGCCAAAAAAAAAAAAAAACAATTTCTATGAGCTTGAGTACTCATCTAGAATTCGATTCCATGAAATTACATGTCCCAACTTGGAATGTTACTTGGCTATGGTACTAGACATTACATTGCTATGTGCTCATAATAGGAAAAGTGATTTTCAGAAGTGCCAGATTCTTTTATGAAAGAAGATTATGTATAGATTTGATTTACCACATGTGGAAGGGATTATTTTTGGGGTGAATGATTCAATCGTTGAAAAAAATGCTTTCTACATAATTCTAATGACTTGTGAGAGTTTTAAAAGATAATTAATAGACTACTTTTTGTTAACAATCGTAATTTTAATGGTTTCGTTCTTTAAAGTTCGTATGTATATTTTTATCGAATGCCTGCTAAAAGCCTCATATACATTCTTGTAATATAAAGTGTATTTTACAGACTAAATAATCAAACTTAATTCTAAGCTTTCAAAAAACAATACAAATTTATTATTATTTTTTAAACTTTCTAAAAAATGGTTAACATATTAAAGTGAAATATAAGATGCACCCGCATGGAAGTCGATTTTTGGTGGAATATTGACGTCTTAGAGTCCACACATTTTAGCCCTAACAAACATATTTATAAATTGAGTTGTATTATCATAAGCATTAAGTCTGATACTTTTTTAAAAATGTTTTCTTTTTTAAAATATAAAATAAATTCCGAATTTATCAATATACTGTGTTGTTTGATAACGTGTAATACGTGATTTAGTTATTACTCTATTTGTATGGTATCCAATATGATAAATAATAATCAACCATGAAACGTAAAGTGGCACAATAAAATACATTGTGAAATGTATTCTTTAAATTTTAAAGTGTGAACACTTATGTAAAAATATACGCATATGATTTAAACATACCTTTGTTATTCTTTGTTCTTTCTTTACATACCGAAAGAGGATAACTATAAGGACACTTTAAAAAAAGACAACAGTAAGCAATAATGAACATGCTTATACATTTAACGTATTGAAATTTTGTCTTAGCATTATGTTTCCATTTTTAATTATTACATAGATATATTCATAACTTTAAGCTGCTTGAATTGAAGCTGAGTAACTTGAATAAAGATTAAACTACACTTTGACCATTATACATTGGAACAGCAGATGATTTATTTTAAAATGGAAATATTTTCATGAGTTTCCGAAAGATTTCAATATTTTGAATAATTACAGGTTCAATAGATCAATGTATCTAATTAAAATTTCTGAAATTATTATTTAGGAACCCACCATTCAATAAATCTTTAATAATTTTTAGGATTTTTTATCCATAATAACCTATTTTCCCTTTTCAGAAAAACTCTTTTGTAATTTGACCTTAATGACTTTAACTCATTTTTTGTCTTTAAAAAAATGTTCTGAATAAACAAAGCTGTATTTAGAGGGAAAATTTGTAAATACATGAACAAATACTATTCCAGACTGGAGTTTAAGTAATTATTATAATAATTTAAATAAAAATTATACTTACAGGGATATCACCGAAGGTATCAGGGCAAATAAAATAACCAAAATAAGCCTATTTCTTTGCGAGTTTAAATCATTTTTAACTCTGTTAGATTCTGTAGTTGTGCCCATGCCTGTCAATTGAACGATATAGTAAAAGTGTTATGGTATACTATAAAGGAAAACAAATGAAGATATAATGCATTTAAAAAAAACAAACAGACTTTTTTTAAGATCATAATTTAAAGTTTATGACATAGTATCGAATTTTATGTAGAACCCTGTCTATAGCTTAAAATGTTTTATATTGTAATTGTTTAATGTTACCTTTACTGAGACAGAAATAGATTCTTGGTGATAACGACGATGAAAACTGGATGTATGAAACCTATTACATTCAATATTTCACTACAGATTCATTAATTTTGTCTTTCCTTTGTTTAACCCATGGTGTGATTATTTGAATTAACAAACACATAAAAATTCAACACAAAAACGTACATAAATTAACATAATTAACTATTAATTTGTGTTGACATTTTTAAAAGTGTTTGCTTTATCACATGAATTATCCATGGGTCAAACATTGTAGAGACACTCTTAGTTTGTGTAAAAAATATTGCAAAACCCTTATGTTTTTCTTCAAATCAATAAATATCCTGTAACCTATGATTATGAAGGAAAACACAGATCCACTTCTGCACATGTACGGTACATATCATTAACGAGGAATTTACTTTTTTTTAGTAAGTAAAAACAATGTTTAGTTTAAATAATCTTCTGTACAGAAGGAGTGCCTATACCATATAATATAAATGTTTAAATATAATTTTCCTTATAACATGGTTCATTTTAAAGTTTATATTTCAAAAATCGTTTTTTTAATGGAAAAGTTTGTGCGTAAAAAACTCAGCTATTAAAGTATCTTATCTTATCTTAGATATACAGACGCTCCTTCTATGCAGAAGATTATTGCGTCCACAGACCATGAGAGATGATCTGTTGGCAAGTGATGCAGCGGTACAGGCCACGGCTATGGGGTTCCACGCGTCACCCCAGCCGCCTAACTATTGTCTAGTTAGGTACCCATTCGGAGCTGGGTGACTCGGGAACTCCTCAGGCCGCGAGAACAAATCTTCACCTTCGTGTGGATTTGAACCCGTGACCATCGGTATGACAGTCGAGAGCGCTACCTCTCGACCACCACTTAATTTTAAATAAAGTAATAATTTATTATTGATTGATGAATTAAAATTTAATAAAAGCATTCTTCTTAAATTCAATCGCTATTTTATCGATTCATATAATGTTTATAGAACTTTTTTAAAACCAATCAATCGAGAAATTAAGAGTTAATTTACACAGCCTTAATATATATGTATGTATATATATATGTATATATATATGTAATAAAAAGTGTAAACTTTGCGAACTATTTGAAGGGGTTTTTTTTTGTATAGGGGCATGAGTTAATAATAATGACGAACCCGGGGTGGCAAAAACACTATTTTGTAGCCACTGATTTGTTTTTTTCTTTTATATTGAAGAGCTTAAGCTAAACAAGCAGGGTACATTTTAAGCCCAAACATTGCGATTCAACCTCTGTCTTTTAATAAAAAAAAATAACCTTTGGCATCAATATTTACATACATATTATATATCTCAATAAAGAAACATATCATAATGTTCATTAAGAAAGTCATTCATAAAAAGTGAAGGGGAATATGTTGTGGATTAATGGGTAGACGATTTATAATGCTTACCTTTTTTTTAAAAAATGTGGATTATTTTGAGAATGAGGCGATGGTATGTCACGTGGTTCGGTTAATAACTGTAGAGTTGTCGATCTCACTCATGTGGGCCCAAAAACTTTTTTTTCTTAGTCACTTATTTTCCAATTTAACGTGTAGGTAGTAGCATGAAACTTTGCGAAGTTGATGGGCACCCAGCAACAACGATAATTGGCGAAAACGAATTTAAAATATGTCGCCCAAAAAGATTTTTTCCCTTTCTAGGCTGCATAAAAAATTGAAAATCACTAATTTTCCTTTTCCCGTGTTAGTAGAAGCATGAAACTTTAAGAAGTTGTTGGGTAACCTCTCACTACGAAATTTTGCGAAAAATAATTTTTAAAATCTTGCTCATATGGGCCCGGGGGCCAAAAAGTATTTTTCTTACATCACTAATTCTCCACCCTTACCTTGAAGGTAGAAATTTGAAACTTTGGAAAGTTGTTGGGTACTCTCTCATTGCGAAAATTGGCGAAAAAATAATTTTAAAAATTTTGCTCATGTGTGGCCGAGGGTTTATAAATTGTTTTTTATAGTAAATATTCCATATGAAGGAAACAAAACAATTAAATATATGCAATTAACACTCTAAATAATTTGATTTTTCAAAAATAAAATTAATAATCAGTATGTAGCAACAGCATTTGTAGCCGCTCTTTGATGTTCTATTATTATTTCTTTCATAATTTATGGCTCTGTGCTACTAAAATCGAAAGGTGGCGCCATATGTCTGTATAATTCTATTACAAGATAACACAACTTTATTGGGCAAAATATTCAATTTTACTAGACTATTAGAAGCTCTAACATTTTCTTCTGTCGGTAATGAGAGAATAAACTCTCAAGTATATGGGGTATTGAGTATAGGCTAAAGATAATGTAATTCCAGACTCAGATAGACATAATATTAGTGAATTATTCCAAGAATGCTGATAAGATGGCCAAAGGATTTATAAAGATGATGACATAAAAAATCAAATGTAAGTAAATTTTGCAAATAGTTATGTAGAATGTATTATTAAATGCAAAAACGATTTTGGGGAAGGATGGAATGTAGTCATACTTTTGTGAGATTTGTGACAAAGGGGAGGGTGCTGTGACGTCATTATAAAAACCACGCAACTTTAAATGAAAGCTCCACTTTAATATTTGGTTCCTAACTATTTAGTCACGTTTTAAATGGCTTCAAGCCCTTTATGTTATTGGATTGCACCCTTACACTTACACTAAAGACACACTTGAATAATAATTGACAAAAATTATATTTGAGACATGCTCTATTTGAAATAAGGGGGTGGGTGGGGAGCTTTATGACGTCATTTTTGTTTATTTTTAGCATGTCTAGTTTTTTTTTCTCTTTTTTTTCCGTCTGATCTAGGCTTACTTTGCCGTGTTGGCTAGGTTTTTCCTAAAATTGTCGCTGGCAGAACTGCCCTCTATATTCCTTGCCAAGATAGTTTTCATTAGCTCAGTCCCAATGAATAATTGTTCAGGTAGGCTGGTTATTTTGTCAATTAGAGCTGATCATCCCTTGAAACAAATAATTTCACCACACTTCTCGTTTTGCGTAGTTGATTTAAAAACGACACATAAAGAAAATATTTCAGTGTTATTTCGTTATTTAACCATTACGTTTAATAGTGCTACTTATAACATTATAAACTTTAATTTAAGATCTTAATACTAATTAACGAATAATTAATCGTTAATTAGTCAAAATATAACTAAAAAGTTTAAACTAATCATTAGCAGCCCTACAATTTACTTGGATACTGCCAACATTTTTTATCCATACATACAAATTTAGTTTATTTAAAATCGTTCCCAAAAATAATATGAATTTGTAAATAAGCTTTCATGTTACATACTACAACACTTTTGAAGAAAGTAATTTCAATCTCACCTGTTTTTAAAATGATACAACTTATGTTTTTGTTTATCCTGCAGGCTCCATATTTAATTGTGACCAAAATAGATTCAGATTCGTCAAGCCTTGTTTTGTATAGAACGACAGACTTCCCAAGAACAGCTGTTGTAGTGGAATCATTTGTTGAAATCTCAGTCAAGCATGGAAAGGCTTGACTTTTACAGATGAAAACAATATCTAAATGAGCTTCATTGACCTTTATTAAAATGTCTTCAGATTCGATAGGAATTTCTTTTCCATTGATCAATAATTCACCAGATAGATCATTTGAATCTAAAAAAAGAATACACAGAAAAAAAACATTATTTAGGTAAATTGTAAGTATAAGTCTAAATATTTCAATATTTGGATTGTCGTAAATTCAAACAACTAATTTTTCATAATTAACTTTTTAAATAGAAGAGTAAATTAGTAATTTTAAGGCTTTTATTTCATAAAAAGCTTAGGTTAAATAAACAATTGGACAATGAAATTTTTATTTTTTATATTTTGTAAAGATATTTGAGTAGCTTTCAAATATTTACTGTGTAATTAATTTTGTTTTCTTTTTGAACTATTTTTAACATATATTTTAAAAGAAACATTTGTTGTTAGACTTGTTTGTTAATATTGAAAACATTATTAAAAACGTAAAGTACTATGAGCTAAGTTATGATATTGACTATATTATACATTTTATAATATATTCAACAACAGTAACAGTAATGGGAAAAAAAAGCAAAAAAAAATGTATGAACAAATAAGTCATCATATGTTATCGCTCTTAATTGACATATGTAGACTGATGGAGAAGATTATATCATTATTATTACGTTAGCCGTGATGTAATTTCATTTTAAATTCAGCTCAATTAAGGTAAACATTTTGTTACAGTGAAAAAAGAAAGTTAGATCAACCTCTTTGAATTCAATGTTGACTTTTTGCAAACAATGGTGAACAGTATTTATAATTAGACCTGTCAACGGGTACCCGGGACCCGGGTACCCGTTGACAAACAATTACCCGGGTAGTAAAATGGCACCCGGGTATCCGTGAAAATGGTACTGCAATATCGTTACCACCAGTGTTTAAACTGTGGCTCATATGTGTTCAAATTTCGGCTCCAGAATAATTTATCAAATTAAAATTTAACATGAAAATGCTTAAAATAATATAAGTGTTAAAGGGAAATAAAACACGTTCTCGACAATAAACTACAAAGTCTTTTGATAAACTTTTTTTCTCCAAAGACATGATACAAAAATCATTTAAAACAAAAAGGTTTTTGTTCTTTGAATTGTTCAATATGGAAAATAAAACACAACGCCGATAACTACTATTAATACTAGGAAGGGCTAGAAATGACCTTCACATTGCCTTTGAAATACAGCGCTCATCGTTGTTACCGACAGAGCGAGCAAACCCCCCCCCCCCTCAACTGACGCACACGTGTCTCCACTCCTATCCCCACCATACTTTTAAAAAATGTTTCAATCGTTGAATGATTTTCACTATAATAACGAAAATAAATGGTGGGGGGGGGGTGTCCATCCCCTCAGTATGACACAAAATAGGACACAAGAGCGATA
>MUZC01001133.1:16170-38492 GCA_002072015.1 Radix auricularia | reverse complement strand
AGGGGATCTAATTTTGTGTGACTTTTGCGGGGCGGGGGAGGGGGGTATAAATCGGCCAAAATCACGTGACGTCACTTTTAGACCTCGGCCGTGTGGTTACTGTGAGAAATAAGGGCATGGAAGGTGGCTAGGTTGCATAGTATAGCTGTAAGACGGGGAAAATTATGTGATGTTTTGAACGGGTAACCCGGGTACCCGTTCGAAATTTGGACGGGTACCCGGGGAGCATTTTTCAACAAAATTGACAGCCCTATTTATAATACAATAAAGGTTGTTGACGTGTTTCTACGGCATTTGAAAATGCAGTTCAACACTTAAACAAAGTCATTTTAGTGTAGGCTTATTGTCTTTAAGCTTTTACTTTAATTAGCTTTTTAAAATATATGCAAAAAATCATAAGCGTCGTAGGGGTATATTTTTTAAAAAAAGAGGTAAATACAGTTGTAAAACAATTTCAAATAAATAATAAAATTTAAAAAATATAACTTTTATAAACTTTTGTACGTGTATATCATGCTTCAAAAATCTAGAGTGCATTTATATACAAGAATATGATCACATTTGAAGATGACTTAAAATAAACTGTATTAATTTTTCATAACCTCTTTAAAACAGTTATTCTTTGTAGCTAACAGATTACATTGGCTCGACAACATTGAAAGAGAAACATCTTTAATCAGTCTTTATATAATTTTCAGTTTTGAAAATAGTCATGTAGCCAAAAATCCTGCTTTATCTCCTCCCTCCTAATAACTGATGATACGAAGGCAAGCTACAACAGCAATAATTGCAGTTGCTCATTATTATCCAAAGTCAATCAGTGATTGAAAAAACAATCAAATTAAAGAAACACTCGAGGCTGCAACATTTGAAACTGCCATATTTATAACCTCTACCTTTCAACATACAAACACTATTGCATATTAGACCATATGATTAGCGATTTATTTTCTTCCACTCCACAAAAATAATTACCGGTATATTTTTAATGCAAAGATAGGTGCCAAAACATTGAAATTAACATTGATTACACTGATTTTGGTATTTAAGTTAAAGCGGACACGTACAAAATAAAATAAAATAGTTTTCAATGTAATCATCTTCATAAAATATTTGTTACCTTTTACAACTTTCCACAACCAGATTTATCTATGTATTAAAAATAATATTAAAGTTCATGGTAAAATGATCATATTCAACCACATATTCACACTTCCAAAACAACGCTTTAAAAATGATAATGTCTCATTGAATGAACACTCCGTATATCATTTTATAACACAACATGTTACATTAAATAATGATTCAACGTAACATCTTTGCAGGTCATTAAGAACCTCTATGAAATGTTATACTAAGATAATGTGCTAAAAAATAGAAAAGCTATATAACTAAAAAAAATACTTTGTAGATTATATCTTATTATACGTTTTCTCCTAAGTTGTAAATATTCTCAACTATGACGTTGGAAATAAATAAAATTGAAGGTAGAACCTGTTATAAAAGCTTTATGTCAAAAAATTAGTTATTTTTACCACAGAAAACACACATTTATAAGGCACATATGAGTTAAATAACATAATCATGGCTTACTTTGGAAAACACTAGCTGTCAATCCAGAGCTCATAACTGTTGGAGTTTTTAACGCATTTTCGAGATGTCGAAATCGCTATTTCAACCGTTTTGTCCGTCCGTCCGTCCGTCCGTCTGTCATCACCCTTGATCACAGCATCCAAAAGTCCTAGACCCATGATGTATACATGTTTTTTGTATGCCCTGAGCTGCCATTTGTGCATCAACACTCAGTTACTCGATCAGTTAAAAAACCACGTTAAAACTACCAAAAAATATTTCGAATCGAGAGGTAACACTAGTGCAGGGAACGGCCGCCATTGCCGGAAGTCGATTGCATAGTCCTTCAAGCATTGAAGAGTGGTGCGAAAGGGTGCAAAAGAATTAGTTGTTTTTTTTTAGTTGACGTCATTAGAAAATGTGTAAAAGTTTAGAGAGTTTTACTTCATCATTTGTGGTGACTTGTAGTTAGATTAAAGAGAAAATAATATTTTTTTTTAAATGTAAAGAAATGACTTTTAAATTAAAAAAATATTCATTACACAAGAAAATTGATAAAAATATGTCTAAAATCTGAACACAATTACTGATAACTCCATAATGCTGATATCTAACATAAGTACTGATACGTAATACGAAAATGCGCTAACACGTCCTGAATTCCAATAGGAACCAGGCTTAACATGATTTTTTTTATGAAACATTTTTAAAAGTTTTATATTCAGTGCAGGTAACGGGATTTTCCTCATTATGTTAAATGATACTGCTTATATTTTTGGACAGATCTCTACAAAATAATATTTGTAAGTCCATTTTACTTCAGATCTAAGAGATGGCAAGATTTAAATTACAAATTTCAATCCAAAATGTCATGAGTAAAGTTAGCGCTGATATGTGTGTAATAGGATATTTAATAAATCTAATTATATTTTTTCTCATTTCAATAATACCAATAAAAATAAAAATATTTTGATTAAACAAAGCAATAGATAAGCGCTTAAAGAAGAGATAAAGCATAATTAAGATGTTTATAATTATTTATATTACCATATATGAGAGGAAGTAGCTGATTATCACTGTTTATCTCTATTGATTCAGAGGTAAATAGTTTTCCAAAAATCTTAGCTCCACTAAAGCCTTTTGAAGCTTTAATTTTAATTTCAATATCAAAGGTAGTTGAACTTGTTTCTCTACAATTGTACTTTTCAGAGATTTTGCAGCCTTCTTGTAAATCAAAGGTACAATACTGAAAAAAATGTGTAATTAAAATATTAATTAAATGAATTTTTGCATATTTAGCATTAAAATATTAAAACACATTAGGAATTCACTTATTTGTGTATCTTACATATTTATGCTAATAATTTATCTATGTATAAATAAATACTCAAACGCAGAAAGTTTTATACATAATTTATAGAAAAGAATTCTCTATATATGGTAACTTACTTTCATTGAAATTTTCCTAACGAAAAATGACAGTCGATACCACAAACAAATGTAGGTTTAGTGTATTTTAATGATACATATTAATTGACATAAAATAATAACAAATAAGAAAATCAATGTCCAGGTTAATAATACCACAAAAAAGGTACAAACTAAAATAAAAGCTAATTTAAAAAAAAAAAATTTTAAAAATAATAATAATAATAATAATAAAAAAAAACAAAACAAAAACAACAAAAAAGAAAGAACTCAAAAGAAAAAACCAAAACAACATTTATGTTAAAATGCTCCCTTCTAAGTTCTTTCAAAGCTAGGGGTTGACATTTAGTTTCCTTTATGTGTTTTGCTTGCTAGAAACTTTACAATCTTCTATGAAATTAAGAAATGTAAAGTTTGTTTATGCTTGATTTTGAAACAATGTTTTTTATAACACCCTTAGCAGTTTGTCTGTGTGTAGAGGCGTAACTAGGGTGGGTGTCACCCGGGGCGGTAGGTAATGGTGTCACCCGGGGCGGTAGGTAATGGTGTCACCCGTGGCGGTAGCTTATGGTGTCACCCCCTCAAGATTTAACCCATAGAACTCCTCCGAGTTTTCCAGTGCCACATAACGGGAATATATAAAATTTTACTGTCTGGTGTCATCCCCCTTATGGTGTCACACGGGCGGCAGCCCCCATCGCAACCCCCTAGCGACGCAACTTTGTGGTTGTTTATTTATTTTAAATGATAGTACAATGTAACCTTGGTTTGTGACCTTAATATGTTCCAGACACTTGGACTTATACTATTTGTTGTATGAAACGAAAAATCTAGATTAGACCCTAGAATATAATAATATATTTTTTTTACTTTAACTTGTATCATAAGGAAATTTTTCTATTATCTATCATAGTACGTTAGCAGGATTCAACGCTACCTTGATATAATTAAGATGCTTATTTTTGGCTGCAAATTTTGTTCAAAAGATGTATTATTGTTAGTGTAAGGAATAGTTAATTAATTTGTATATTAATTAACATTTGGAAAAATAAAATAATTTGCATAAAAAAATTTGTTTGCAATACAAAATCTGCGTGTCATGGTTATTAATAAATTAAGTGAAATATAAAACTTCTTCAAAATATATCTTAAACTAATTATACAGAAAAATCCTTTAATTTTTGTTATAAGCGTGTTTAAGAATATGATGAAAAAGAACAGGGGAACAAAAGAAAAATAGGAAAAAAAAATTATTTTTTTTTAAAAAAAAATTTAAAAAAACACACAAACACACACGCAATTCTAAAAATTTAAAAGACATATTAATGGGAATATATTAATTCTAAAAAAGCTTTGAAAAATAAAACTTATACAGAAAAATGCAATTCATAAGAAATGGATTTTTTAAAAGGGAGATCCAACATATGAGTTTTCAGACACAATTGAAGAGAAGAAACAATCTTCTCTTTTCCAAAATGAATATAGATTTTATATGAATAAATAAATGGATGATTTACATGCTAAAATTATAGTTTGTAAATAATAAAGCTCTAAAAAGTACTAAATTAATTATTGATAGAATCAATTATAATGATTCAAGATTTCTGTGCCATACAGGAAGAAATATCTTTAATATGTTATATTTAATTGCACATGTACAAGTCTTTTTTATTTTAACATTATCAATACATTCTCATCTTAGACTTAACAAGACACTAGTTATAAACATAATAGTATTGCGACCTTTGCTTGGCCCATCCTGGAAGATTTTCCTTTATAATTAATTTATCGCAGGCATAAAATCATGAGCGCACAAACTAAAAGACACAATATGAACGATTTTAGAAAAGTTATCTTAGGTTAATAAGCAAGGCTTTTTTCTATTAAATAATGTTAACTTAAAATATAATTTTGGAAGACTTAATTGTAAGAAAAAAGGTGAAAATTATGAATTAACAATGAATTACCAGCTCTGAAGATGCATTTTTCTGCTGCATATACATGTGAACATATGTCAACATCTTTTCCTGTGTTTTATCGACTATGACTGTAGATTTAAACACAATAGTATCTTCATCGCTTATAATCCCAAGTTCACACTTGGTATCACTGTCAACGTGATTGTACCCATTTAAAATTATAATTTGCCCATTACAAAAACCTGCAGAGTAAAATAAAGTGTAACTTTAATAGAATACCTAATTATTTCTTATAATTATGATTTTCACCATACATATTAAAGATGAAAGGCAAAAAAAAAATAGTTTTAAAAAATTGTTTACATATATATGTTGAAGTGTTTATTTTTGTTGGGTTCTTTGTTTATTTTTCTATTATTTGTTTGGTCACTTGTTTTATAGTATTAATAAAATTGTATTTATTAGGGAAAAATTTTTTTTTGATAATTATATGCATCATTTAAACAATTGGGAAAGTAAAAATATAGAAACCTTTTTCTTTGATATAAAATAGTCCAAACAAATAGACTTATTAAACATATTTCATGTTTTTAAATTACATTTTAAAAATATAATTTTGATAATGTTAGAGCATAAAGAAACGTGGACTAGTCCTCTATTGAAATATTAACTGACGCACTTTGATAAAAGTTATTTTTGAAAAATAAATGATTGGTATTTTCCAAAATGGCAAATTGATGAAAATTTTAAATCAAGGGCCAGTGTTGCAAAATAAATCCTCCCCAATACAGAGTTTGCCCTGGATATACCATTTTTAAACAAACTCTCCGCCGGAGAAAATATTTTACTCCAAATTTAAGTAAACTCTCCCCCATCAAACTTTCGATAATAAACAAAGAAAACATTAAAAACAAAGGAATACTCACTTGTGTATAGGGGACGTCCATAAATGACTTCACGCACCTAGGGGGGAGAGGGGGTCACACTTTTGTGACGATGCGTGACGTGGGGGAGGGAGGAGGGTTGAAGAAATGTGACGTCACATCGAAAGGGTAACTTTAAATAAAACTTCAGCTGAAATATTTGGTCACTTAAAATTTATTTAATGACTTTTTCTTTTTAATTCAGTGCTTCTCAAAGTGCCGGTCGATAGGCTATCAGACGCCGGTTGGCGTAAGTTAACAAGACACGAAAATTAAATATACTTATAATACTTAAGTTTGAGAATCCATAAGAGAACATACGAAATTGTAACCCTGCGTCGTTTCATGTTGACATCAAAGCTTTTGTGATGTAACCGCAGGCTCACTCGCGGCAGGAGTCTGCGAACTTTTGTTTTGTCGCTTATCCCCCCCCCCCCCACGAAACTGCAACTGGTGAGTTTTACAAACAGGACAAGTGTCTAAAAAGATATGAATATGATTATATGTAGATATTTTAAGTCAAAGCGACACCGAATATCCATTTGGGCGGTGGGTGGGGGAGGGGAATCTATTTGATACAATAATACACGTTTTAGGTTTAAAATATTTTTTGATTTGTTTTTGGTCAAACGCCTCTGGCCATTCTAAATATAATAATAAATGTTTCCATTTAAAATTAGTCAAAAGAATTAACTAACGTTATTGAATGCATCAAATTCTCCACATCGCAATTCGAGAGGAGCACAAAATTACTTTCTTGTTAACTCAGTTTTTGAGGCATTAATTTTAAATTTGACAGAAAGGATACTTGATACAGTCAAGTCATTTTGATTAAGATTATTGTCTCTTTTGTCAATATAAATGAAAGTAGGTTGGATTTAGATGTCTTCGTATAGTAATTAAATAGAAATCTACAAAGATAACAAATTTTACAAATGCATTTTCTGGAAGGACCCGGTTCAATAGTGGGCATATGTTACTTAGCGTACACGTACACATGACGTATTTGAATATATTTAGTGGAGTGTAGTGGATGTTATATGTCCCAAATGAGTCTGCATTACCCCCCCAATATTCCCTTTTGACCCCAGATGTTATTTTTAAAAAAAAAAGTATTATTTTAAAATAACTTTTTTTTTATAAACAAAGAAGTTTCAAGTAATGATTTATAATTTATAGTCAATTCTTAATTTGTATGCATTAAAATAAAATATAATTTAAGGATGTTAAAACATTTTTGTTTTGTTTGTTCTTTGTTTTTGTTTTTTTGAAGGCCGGCAAAAAGTTAAACGTTTTGAAAAAAAAACAGACGGTTCAATAGGATACATAAATATTAAAATTATAAAAGTTTATATTAACAATACTGTTAACAAAAGTAGCGGATTCTAGTGGGACGTGGTGGTCGAGAGGTAGCGCTCTCGACTGTCACACTGATGGTCACGAGTTCGAATCCACACGAAAGTGAGGATTTGTTCTCGGGGCCTGAGGAGTCCCCGAGTCACCCAGCTCCGAATGGGTACCTAACTAGACAATAGTTAGGCGGCTGGGGTAATGCGTGGAACCCCTATAGCTGTGGCCTGTGACCGCTGCATCACTTGCCAACAGATCATCTCTCATGGTCTGTGGACGCAATTATCTTCTGCATAGAAGGAGCGTCTGTATATCTAAGATAAGATAAATTTTCTATGCCCACAATGATTGAGCATTTCCAACAAGAGTTCCCTTTTTACCCCAAATGAGATACGTGAGATCCTGAAGAAAAAAGAATTGAAAAAAACAACAACAAACAAACAAACTTGTGAGCTGCGGAGTTAAAAGTTATGATAATGTTGGATATTTTAATAATGTCATAGTATTTCAGTCATCAACTTGCAAGAATTACTGTATTTTCCGACGCACAAGATGACACCCTACTTTCTTGCACAAATGTGGTGTTCATACAGAATGGGCCATTTTTCTCTTCCAGCACATAATTAATAATTTTTAGAAAACATGAGATGTGATATCAATGTTATAATTTTTAGATCAAATGCCTTTGATGTGCATTTACTTTGAAGGGAAACTGTCATTAGAAGATCGAATGCAATTTGAGGAATTGTCTTGCATCTATATATATTCTAGGTCAATAAACAATGCAATGATCTTTGTAATATCAATAGTCACATATGCGAGCTTAATCGCGAAGGTTAATCACTTCAATGGTTTTTTACATTACCGCTGCATTGTTCGTTAGCTGTCTGGTCTGCTATGCCATGGCAACGATACATTTTTTTAAAAAATGTAATATATAAAACAAGCCGAATTCATACTTAATCTTATAGGGCTTTAAGCTGTGTAGGGGCTCATTATGCTATCAAATAAGAACAGAGAAAATCATGTCAAAACGGGAAAAGAATGCAATGGCACCTGGTGAAATTATTGCCGGTCGTCTGATACGAAAAAGTTTGAGAATCGCTGGCTTTTAAGTTATTTAATTTATTTAATATCTTTTACATAGCTTCACTCATGTTACGATAATACAATGTAGAGCTACACTAAATAAATACTCAAATGACAAAAAAGTGATTTGAAACATTCTTATTTTTAAATAAATTTTTTTTTAAAGGGGGGGGGGNACGATTTTGTGACGACGCGTGACGTAGGGGGGGTAAAAAATCGGCCAAAATCGCGTGACGTCATTTATGGACGGCCCAATTGCTGTACTATTCACAATTGTTTACTATAATACTATTTATCATTGTGGCGTAAATATACAGAGATATGAGGGGGTGAGGACGATACCGTTTAACACATCTCAGAGGCGTTACATCATTAGAAAATTTACTTAAGTACTTGAATTTTTTCCAAACGTACAAATTGACGCACAGGGAGTTTTTGGTGTTTAAGCAGGGGTCGATTAAGACTTCACGGGGCCCCGGATTGCAATCAAACGGGGTTCCTATCCAGCCAGCGTCCCTTAAAATTGAGTGTGATATAAAAAATTTAATTTTCCACTGCTGGGAATCGAACTCGACACCAGTTGCATCACGCGCATATGCTCTCTTCACACCGCTAGCTGAGTTTGTCTAATTTAGAAATTTTAAACTCATTAATTATATTTTTTACTATGTTCTCTAAGTGAACAATTAAATCAATTGTTTCGTTTCATAGAGCAAGGGCTACGTCTTTGAAGACATGAGTTGGTTTTGTTATAAACATGAAAGTCACAGAAACACCGGGTTTTTAGACATACTGTGTTGTTGTCGGGGGAAATGGTTGGGAGTGACCCAATTAAATAAACGCACAAGATAAACAAAACTCAGGCTTTGCAATTGACCTGTTTACACTATAAACTGATTATACAGTTGTTGTTTTTTTTTAAAACTCAATGCTGTGTATTGTGTAGAAGCATAGGCAAGGCAATAGAAGGGTAGTGCTAGTGTGCAGAACGCAATGGATGACACTATATTAAGGGGTGACATTCCTTTAATTCGGCACCGGAAGAATCGGAGGAGTTTCATTGGTTTATTCGTGATGGGGTCACACCTTGGGCTTATCACCATGGGACACACAAAAATTATTGACGCCTCTACCGAGAAAGATTCACTAATAATATATGTATTATAAGTTATTCCTTTAATAACTTTACCGAGACGTTTTTTCACTATCAAACTATCAAATATAAAAATCCAGAAATTTACTAAACATTGCCATCCTTTTTTTTAATAATATAAACATTTTTCTACTCTGATTTATATATACTACAATAATCATGTGTCATGGTTTTTCAATGACTACAAACAAAAAACACAACAACTGATAATAACCACACAGTCTAATCTTCTTATATGTTACAGACGCTCCTTCTGTACAGATGATTATTACGTCTTAACTACAATGATCACTACTTTCATCGCAATAACTTGTATTGCAAAATGTATCTTTTAAATATAATAAAAAGAAATATTAAACAAACATACACACATACATATACACATGTACACACAATACATATATAAAATAAATACATACGAAAACACATATTTATATACAAACATAAATAAAGGGATATAAAAAAATTACTTTATACATTGCATACGCTCCATCTTTACATGAGATTATTGCGTCCTATGCTTTTCCACGGTTTAATCGCGCTTAATGTCTAGCCTTCAAGTTTTAATTAGAGTTGTAATGGATCTCCACTTTGGATAATCCGAAATACGGGCATGTTTACAGTTTATGTCTTCGGCTACGACAGAATTTTAATTTATAAATCCGATAAAATCCGAAAAGTCAATAGAACCATACAATATACATATCTATATTAACTACGTTTCTGGCAAATCCGAAATTCCTCCATGTTTACAAATCCATTTTCAGCTCCGGGTAATGCCAGATTTTATTATATAAATCCGGCTAAATCTTAGTTTTAATATATACTAGCAATTTGCCTGCGCTTCGCAGCAGGAAGATGTAGTATTAAAGATAAGTGAGTGAGTGCATAAAAAAAACTATATTTTTGCCCTCAGCGCCCATCAAGGCATATTTTAAATATTATTTCACCTGCTGCCATCGTGGAAGTATATTTAAAAAATCCCCAAAGTTTTATGCATTACCTATTTGGGAATATGAAAAATAGGGCTTTTCAATTTTTATATAGCAAATATTTGGAAAAAACATGTTTTTGAAGTCCCGGCCCCAATTAGTGTAAATTTTAAAATTATATTACGATAATTTTCGTTGCGAAAGGGTACCCATAACTTCCTAAAGTTTTATGCTTCTATCTACATAACGAATGGGAGATATAAGGATTTCTAATTTTTATAAAGTTAATATTAGGGAAAAACCACATTTTTTCCTCCCAGCCAACAGTAAAGAATATTTTTAAACAAATTGTTCACCTGTTACCATCATCGAAGTGTAGTTAACAAACCCCAAAAACTTCATGCATTTGCCTATTTTAAAAATAGGAGAATTATTGATATTCAAATTTTTATAGCACGTATAAGGAAAAAAAAACACTTTTTTTTGGGCCCAGGCCCTCATGAGTGTGCATTTGTAAATTATTTTAAACTAATTTTCATCGTTTTGAGGGTACCCAACATCTTCCTAAAGTTTTATGTTTTTACATACATGATGAATTGTGGAATTTGTGATGAGTTTGTTTTTAATATAAGAAAAAATTATATTTTTGCCCCCGGTCCCTTTGTGAGTGGAAATTTATCATTCTCTTTCGCCAAATTTTATCTGGAGATTGTACTCAACAACTTCTCAAAGTTTTATGCTTCTACCTGAATGGAGAATGTGGGAATTAGTTATGTGTAGTGTTTATATAGTTTATATTAGGAAAGAAACTACATTTGGCTCCCCGGCCCCAAGTAAAAGATATTATAAAATGTTTTCATCTGCTACCATCGTGAAAGTGTAATTATTGATTCCCCAACGTTTCATGAGTCTACCTACTCGAAAAATAAGAGAAAAAGTGATTTTCAATTTTTATAAATCTCATATCAGAAAAAAATACGTTTTTGGGGCACTCCCGGCCCCCATGAGAGTGAATTTCAAAATTCTTTTACACCAACATTTGTTCTGAGAGGGTACTTAACTTTTACCCAAAGTTTCATGCTCCTACTTACACGGAAAATTGGAGAAATAGTTATAGGTTTTTTTTTTGTTTTTTTTTAATATAAGAAAAAATATATTTGGGCCCCCGGTACCCAATTGGAGGGATTTCTAACATTCTTTTTGCAATTGTCGGGAGCATGTACTCAACAATTTTTCAAAAGTTTCATGTTTCTACTTATATGTGAAATAGTTGAATTAGTTATTTTTAATTTTTGCATAGCTCATATAAAGAACAAAAAAAGTTGGGGGCCCCGGCAAGCAAATTTCAAACTAACTTCATCTCAACAACAGACATCAACTGTACTTTGACCCTCATTTTTTAATCGTGTGACCTAATTTTGCGTGTCTAAATTTTAGCATGTGCTGTGTTTCTTGAGAAAGCTACTCAAAAAAGTATCTATATTCTAATTATATTTGAAAATCAAACTTAAAAAAATAAAATAAATTTTTTTTAAATTTACAGACCATGGCTACTTGGATTTGCTAATATTTCTGATGTATATTTAGTAATCTCTTCGGGTAGATGACTAAACATATTTTTAATGATTATAACCCACAAAAAGAAATAGCAACTTTCGTTTAAATCATATCTCGTGTTACAAACGTAAAGAAAGACTGCGATGCAACGTTCTCGTATTAATTAATCATCTTTATGTTTCAATTCATTTGTCTGTTAATCTTTTTAAAACTCAGGGCAAATAACCACTTATAAATATGTGTCTATAAACCCTCTTAACTCACAAATTGATACGCCCCTGACTAGGCTTATGATTGCTGAATTCCCAATACACAAATAAATGAAAAACAAATACAAATTATATTTTGTAGATCATATTGTTTAATAAAATGTTTTTTTATAATTTCAAATAATTAATTGGAGGATTTATTTTAACCGGAAAGACTTAATTTTAAAACAATGTCTTAGGGGTGACTTTGTTTTAAAATAAAACTCTCCGGTGGAGACTTTATTTCGCGGGATACTTTATTTCGTGGCATCGGGAACTTAGAGCTCGCCAGCCGTAAACGATTCTTTCTTTATCAAGATGCTGCTCTTCAGACCCATGCCCGAAGATTAATTATTTTATTATTTAATTTTCAAAAATAATATTTTTTTCTCATTAAAAACTGTAGAAATATGTAAATTATAACTTGGGAGCTTCCTCCTAAAAAGTTTCCTGTTCTAATTGTATATAAAATGTTAAGTAATCTCGGCTTTGGGCTAGAACCCTCTCTTTGATTGCTAACGGGTCCATGACTGACAATGACCAAGTAATTTATTGAATTGGAAAGAAAGTAGAATTGATAAAAGGAGTTTATAGATCGACGCGGTATTAGTTTATTAGAGAGGGGTTTGCCTTGAGTAGTGAGAGAGACGGATTATGCAATTGTTCAGTGATAAACATTTTCTTTGATATTTATTATTAACTTGGAAGATAACAAACAAGTTTTAATTAAATTCAACAGCTGATTCCTTTTTGTGTTGATTCAATTATATTCAGCATAGCTTATTCGTAAACTAAACAGTTGTCACTTATATTAGGCATTTTAAGATTTTGTAAAGTTTATAACTGGGTCACATAGGACTGCGGAGGTTTGTGGTGGTGCTTCGAGAGACATAAGAAATAAAGGTTTTGGTGGCTATGATAAATGCTACAAATGTAGTTAACAGCAGTAAATAAAAAATAAAAATGAACGACTTGCACCGAAACGTTCCAGGAATATTACTCTAATATTGCGATGCTAAAAAATTCATAGAATCAATAATTTTATGTATGGAATTAATGTAAGGGAGAAAGTAAGACGTCCATAAATTGCAGTACGAATATATTTTAAGGTAAAAAAAGAAAATTACAAAAAATGCACACGAGACTCTACGAAAATTACTAGATTGGTAGTGATTGTGGAGCACAATGTCTAAAAGAACAAGCAATAGATACAGGTAGGTTAAGATCGATAAAAATTAGTTGAAAAGGTAGGGAATTGTATGACTGTGTCAATACTGTGGAGGCCCTGAGGACGAATGGTCGGAGCTCAGAAGGACGGTGTCCTTTGCGGCTAAGGAACGAGACCAAGCTAAGATCCTTTGATAGGGACGGCAACTGACCAAAGGACTGGACGGAACGTTAACTTAAGCCGTAAAACACCGGCCAGCTGGCCTTGGGGTGGAAATCTCGCCAGAGATCGGCTACGCCGAACAAGCTTGACTGTGTCTTATGAGAGACTGTTGAATATTAAAGGGAGACGAGTAGAGACACACTGGACACACACGGACAGACAGATTGAGATATGGATAGGGCAGAGTTAGGAACACAAATTTAGTTAAGGATGAGTGTTAGAAAAATAGTCATAGAATTAAACATGATTTATTTGTACAGTCTGACTTAGAGTTTAGTGATTGTATATTAATTAGCCAAGTGTGTGCAGATTAGAGAAATAGATTGAAATTAGATAGAGATAACTAACCCAAGAACAACCTAGGATCTTAACAATAAAATTCTGAATAATTGAAAAGCGGAAATTATTATATTTCAATAAGTTCCTTGAATAATTGCATAGTGACCAGAGAGGAAAAACTTATGGACGAAGAAAACGGGACAAAAACTGAGGAAAAAAATTAAGGAGCTGACCGTAAAGACAATGTCGTTGACTGAGACTAATGTTTTGGTTAACAAACCGCAATTTTAAATAATACGACAGACAAAATGTAAAAAGCTATTGTATAAATGTGCCGATATTGTATAAATGTGCCGATAATTACAAATATAAACGAGATTTTGTATGTAATGGCATATCTTACTTACTTAAGCATTGTCTTTCATGTCTTGATTTGACAATGCTCATAAATACCCCTTTTATAAAAATTAATATACATATTTTGCTACGTATGACCCGTCCGTTCATACGTTCGTAACGCTAGTAATTTTAGAAATCATCGCATTTTTCATTCTGCTGTGTATGTTTTTATTTTTATTTCATATAAAATATATATCTATCTTGAAAAGTTCTGCCATTTTTGACGGTTTAATCACTAGTATAATCATATGGAGAAATAAGTACGTTATAAAGAGTCACCCTCACTTAATTCCTAAACACAAATTGATGATTAAAGGAAGTGGTTGTTTAAAATGGTTCTTTATATGATTTAGCAAATCCTAATATATAAGAACAATAATAGATGGAAAATTAAATCTTTGTCAAAAAGACCTCTGTATTCAATTGCCGTGGCATAAATATTTCTCCGTATTGGAATTAGAGAAAAGATACAGGTAACCATTTTAGAAGAATTATCATACACATTTTATCCACATCGACTTGGCATTGACGTTCACAATATATCTTGTAGTCTATGTAAGGCAAAAGACATTTTCGCAATTGGAATGTGCAATATTTAGGCAATCAATGAAATGTAAGTATTTAAAAAATGATATTAGTGTTTATGGTCTCTTTATGTCATAAAACGATAAAGCATTGCTCCGATCAATAAAATTGATTCTTTGAATTCACAGGTCGAATTGCGTGCAAGCAAAAAGTTTTTTATAGGTATTGAATGTTTTGTGTGACTGTAAAAAATATTAATTACTAGGTTTAGCGGCTAGGCAAATATAGTAGACATAAAAAAAAAAGCACACACGGTCTTAGGCGTCACTAAGAGTTGCGGGGTCGCGGACAGCAAAGAGTTACACCAAAATTAAAAATTGCGTAATTTTTTCTTATTTGGTACTAGAAAAATCGAAGTAGATCTATGTGGTTAGCTGTGAGGTGTTGACACCATGAACTACCGCTCCGATGACACCAACCCGAGTGACGAGTCTACACAAGGAACATAATATTAGGCTATATTAGATAACTAGACTTTTAGAAAATGAAAGAAACATTTTAATATAATATTCACTTAATAATTTGTTAGTGGTATGCACAATGGAAAATAAGAATATGTGCTAATATATGTAGGCCCAATATCTCTTAATTGAGTTATGTATTATTATTGACTGCCCATAAACAAATTTCTTTTTGCACGAAATAGTTAAAATAAGCAGTGACATATGTATAGTGTGCTGTCAGGCGCCACGGTCAGCGTGACTTAGAGTTGCACAGCCTCTGAAACATGTTGAAGAGCGTTTTACTTCGATGAGCAATGTGACTCTAAAATTTAAAACGAAACGCATATTGTATAAGGAATGGCTCAGCGCAGAGTTGTTTAGGTTTGTACATGTGGGTAACCTGGACCGCCCCACACTTCTATTTATAAATGTTAGAGTGAAGTAATCTCGTCATGTAAACTTAGCGACCTAAAGAACAGAGGTTTACTGAATGACGTATAGATTCCTACACAGGTGGGAGGCAGTCTTTTGCCTATACTGTTGACCGTACGACATAAGTGGGTGCGTTGGATCGATCCAATGCACAAGCAGTGAACCGTGACTACATGCTCTAGTGGGCACAATGTGGTGGTGGCAACTAGCTAACCGCAGTTCACATGTTTCAAGACCAAAAATGTGTCGGCTGTTATTCGAGCCTACAAAACTCATTCGCGTTGTTCTGATGTTCTTCGTGGTGTATTTTGTTTCCATTCTCCCCAGGCCCCGTTTCCTTGAACTATCTATTAGCGAGTCTGTGGCGTAATCTACGCCGCGGATCTCATCGCGTATGAACGTATTATAAGATCGATAATCCTATATATACGTTTAAGTCAGCTGATTATTTCTATTGACCTGTGAGATTTCCTTTCAGAAATACACAGCCTCAGAAGTAATGGTTAGTTACATTTTTTAAAGCGGTAATTTGTCACTGAAAACTTTAGGACACACATTAAAAACACAGTATTTTTTGCAAACAAATAAATATATTTTTTATAATATATTGCTTATCACCAGGCTAATTAGAATAAACCCCTGAAAAATACAGCAACGAGTCTGACTTAAATGGTAATAAATTAATTATGAAAATTGTATTATCTGTGTTGTGAATAGGTTTATTATTATTTTAAAAAAATGTTAGTAATTAATATCCCGTGCTTCAGTGGACTAATATCGCAACACATGGAAGTTGATGTAAAATGTTATTTAAAATGTGTAAGAAAATAAATATTTAAATGGATCTGTCATTTAAAGATGCGAGTTTTTATGCCAGTCATATTTATAAAAGACCTACTTCACCTCGTGACACACATTCACTTACGGGTGAAGCCCTTCAAGAAAAGCACCTAAAAATGAGAATACAGGTTAAGATCAAATAACACTTACCTTGATAAAGTTGGTTTGAAATCAAATAAAATAACACAAACTTATGTGTAATCATTTTTGGTATGCTGATACTCTGACATACCCATAACATTTACTGGATATTAATTGTATCCCTGTTTAGAATAAATAAGAGTAAAATAATAGTAGTTTTAATTTTAAAAAAAGGCAAGTCAATAAATGGCTTCAAGCGTTTTTAAAAGATTTTTAGCCCCATTCTCCCTTCGTCACAATTTGACACAAAATCTTAGACCCCCCCTTTAAATTCTGTGTTTTATATTTGAAAATTAGCAAGTCTCAAAAATCATTAGTGGTATTTTGGCATGTATTTAATTTAAGTCTTTACTCTAATATCGTTAATAGTGTAAATCAATGTAAAATGCCATCAAATAAATAGAAATCAAATATTTAGGTGGAACTTTGAATTCAAGTAGCGTGTGTTAAAATGATGTCACAATTCTTAAACTCCCCGCCCCACATCAACACACATCATCACAATTGTGGGGACACTATGTATGAGCGTGACGTCACTTAATTACGAACCCTAAAAACTAAAATAAAAATATTACAGATAAGCACTACTCTAAGAACAGTTTACACAGACTAATTAAAAATGGAACTATCCAGTCTTTATAATAATTATATTTTAGACCAAACCTTTGTTATTTCAATTATGATTTAATCCAATAAATTATTCATCCAACATCTAAATCTTTACAACATGTATAAACTAACGTTATTTCCTTACCAGTCAATTCGAGTAAATGTGTTAATTAAAAGAAAATCCCGAGAAATAAAACTAATGCTTAGCTGACGTTATGGTTGTGAACATTACGGTTGCACGGCACAGCTTTAGTTCTTTGTAACAGAAATTCATTTCAGGTATTCATGACATGACCCCAGCACATTATACGTAAAGACCTGAAATCTGAAACTCCCCTAACCTGACCTTTAAGTTTCCCCAATGACCGTAGCAATGTCAAAACCGGAT
Source organism: Radix auricularia (assembly GCA_002072015.1). Classification (NCBI taxonomy): domain Eukaryota; kingdom Metazoa; phylum Mollusca; class Gastropoda; family Lymnaeidae; genus Radix; species Radix auricularia. Next base: position 20,815 of record MUZC01001133.1, on the reverse strand, counting down.
TGTCTGTACATAAGTGCACTGACACTTACTGTAAACACCTAGATATTTGTGGGACGCAACCGGGCAAAACAGCGACTGTATCAAAATAGCGACTTTTTTCTTTTGCATGAATAATGCAGGTTTTTTGTAGAGAAGGTACAATATATAATTTAAAATAATCAACTGGAGGTATGTATAAATAATTGTTGGTGTGGTGTTTTAAAGAGTGTATACACAGTTTCAGGTAACATTAAAAAAAAATAATTCAAAAATAAAATTATAACTGTTAATACTTTAGTCATATATATTGTGCAGAAAGCTCGATAGAGACTAGCAAACAAAGATTTAATCTATTCATTGAGAGGGTTTGTGGTGGGAGGGGCAGAGACAGTTTGACTACATAACTTTTTTATCCTCGGTTGTTTCAACCCTAATTTTTACTTCGCAAAAATTAGTTTTTTTCTTCTAGTTTTTAAAAATAAAAATAATATAGTTTAATATTAGATCCTTCACCACTCCAATCCGATATGTTGTTGTTGTTGAGCCTTCTCGTCCATGAGGGACATCTACCGATCATCGCCGGCGTCTGCGCTTCCTCTTAGGACATAACCCACCTACAAGAGCTCTTCAGGCATCTCTATCCTGGGCCATTTTCTCCAGGATCTTCCATTCATGGCCAATCCTCTTGATGTCTGCCTCCAATTCTCGGCGCCAGGTGTTTCTTGGGCGGCCTCTTTTCCGTTTACCCTGTGGGTTCCATTTCAGGGCTTGCCTTGTTGTATTAGAAGCAGGTTTCCTTAGTTTATGACCGATCCACCTCCACCGCTTTTGAAGAATCTCTTCCTCGATGGGCTTCTGTTTAGTCCGCTGCCACAGTTCCTGGTAGCTGATTTTGTCCGGCCAGTGAATTCTGAGAATCCCTTATAGACAATTGTTAATGAAGGTCTGGATTCTGGTCAGGTTTACAGCCGTTGTTCTCCATGTCACAGCTCCATATAGCAGCACTGGTTTCACCATAGCGTTAAAAATCCTTACTTTTAACCTGCTGCCTAAGTTGTTGGCGACCCAAACATTCTTTAGTTGCTGGAAGGCTGCTCTTGCTTTTCCGATCCTTATTGTGACGTCGGCATCTCTACCACCTTGTTTATACACCATGCTGCCAAGGTAATAAAAACTCTCCACCTCCTCAAGGGCTTCTCCTTCAAACATGATGGGTGATGTACTGGTGGCATTAACCTTTAGGATTTTACTCTTCCCTTTGTGTATGTTGAGACCTGTGCTAGCAAAAGTGGCTGCGACAATGTTTGTTTTCTCCTGCATCTGTTGTTGGGTATGTGCAAGAAGAGCAAGGTCATCTGCAAAGTCTAGATCATCAAGTTGATCCCACAAGGTCCATTGAATGCCATTTCTTTTCTGCTGTGTAGACGTTTTCATCACCCAGTCAATGGCTAATAGAAACAGAAAGGGTGACAGCAAGCAACCTTGTCTCAAACCAGTCTTCACCTGGAAAGCATCTGTCACCTGCTGGCCATGGACAACTCGGCAGTGTATCCCTGCATACATGTTTCTGATTATATCCTTAATCTTCTGTGGCACCCCATAGTGCCTTAGCAATCTCCACATGGTTTGCCTGTCCAAACTGTCGAAGGCTTTTTCGTAGTCAAGAAAGTTGATATAGAGGGGTGAGTTCCACTCTAATGGCTGCTCTAGAATGATACGATATTTGGTCAGTGCAGGATCTGTTGGTGCGAAAATCATCTTGTTGGTCCCGAAGTAGAGGGTCTTCCGCGTTTTTCATCCTGTTAAGCAATACACGGTTAAAATTTTTTCCTGGGATGGACAGTAGGATAATCCCCCTGTAGTTTGAGCAGGAGCTTAAATCTCCCTTCTTTAGGATCCTGATATGGTATCCCTCTTTCCAATCAGAAGGCACTTGTTCCTCCTCCCATATCTTCATAAACAAAGGGTGTAGCATTTCCACACTGGTTTCCAAGTCTGCCTTCAGCGCCTCTGCTGGGATGCCATCGGGTCCTGCAGCCTTTCCACTTCTGAGTTCTTTAAAGGCCCTGCTAATCTCTTCTTTTGTGGGACTGTTACAGTCAATTTGTAGGTCATTATCAGCTGGTTGGATAAAAAGGCAATGTGTTCAGATAATCCTTATTTAGGTACCTACATTCTTTCAGCCAACAATCTCTTTGTTTACCTTCTCCATTACAGGCGGTCTGTGGTCGCCACTTTGTCTAGCCTTCGTAACATGCCATTGTATAACCACTGGACAGTCGACCACGTGCAGTTCCGACAAGGGGGCTTTAATTTTTTTAAAAATCTGGCAGGGCAACCATTATAAACGCCGCAGTATTTTCACCTTCATGATCGCCATACAATGTAACCTAGCCACCATCCATGCACATCATTTTACACACTCAGTAACACACTATGGTGAACTATAACACATTACAAACTTTTATTCATCCTATCAATGCATTCACATTCTCATAAACTAAGACGAAAATAAACTGAACAAAATGTTAACAACAATTAAGGGACATTTTGTCAGGTCATACAAGCCCCGCTGCCTAAATGATATTGTCCGCTACGTGGTGTTAGTAACTATTTAATGAATTAACTTTATATACTGACCACTTTGTACATCTTATTACAATTCAGTTTTTATAAAGTGAATGATAGGGGGCAGATTTGTGATGGTTTCAGAGCTGCGAGGTTCGCCATTGATGTCAACACCTTAATAACAAATTTTGTTTTTTTTTGTGTTTTTTTTTTCATCAATTGATTTTGATTTTAGGATTAAAAGTGTAAAACAGCTGGGAAAAATATTTTTAAAAAACTAAAGATAAATGTAGTCCTTTCTAAGTATGTTTGGCATGGGAGGGGAGGGAAGATTGACTTTTATGTAATAGTGTAATGTATACCTATGGTTGTTGCGAGTGGTATGAGAAGGTAAATAATGGAATGAGAGGCAGAATAAATTTAGGTATCTTTACAAAGGACTATCTGACCACGTGAATTATTAAAGCTCTATTAATTACATCGCCACTTTAAATCAGGGTGGACAGATCAATTGAAGTCTACCGAGACCAGGCACTGTTCGTTGGCTGGCCCATGTTACATCAGGGCATGTTACGAGGGCTAGACTAAGCGACGATCACAGGTCAACGTTTGCTGGCGAGATTTATGGGAAATGCAAATAAAATGACTGGGGGTAGAGTGAATCTACGTACCTTTACCTGACCACGTGACCTTTTTATTGTCCGATTACATCGGATCGGGTGTGCTTAATTGGACGTTGAAAAGTATACCAGTTATATATACATGCTCGCAAACAACAGGATGTTGATGATTTACTAAATTATAAGTACCAAACCACATACACACGTCATCATTTCACTGACTGCTAGCTAACGATAGAAAACTAACTGCATATAAATAGATAGATAAATGTCACATAATTTAAGGAACCTTGATAATTTCTATTCTGTTTAAGATGTTCATTTTAAATCATTTATGCATCATGTAGGTAAGACATATTAATTGTTTGTTAATATAATTTTATTTTCCCTGAGTAGTTTTTTTTTTTGTTATTTGCTTTTGAATAAATGAGTATATACGTAGCCTCAGTGAATTGATTTAAATTTTATTTTAAACAAAACTTTTCATTTCAATAAATACTTTATCAAAATGAGATTTATGTCACATAATTTAAATAACCTTCATCTTTTCTATTCTGTATTAAATCTATCTTTTAATTCATTTATATATTATGGAGTTAAGACAAATTAAACGTTATTTTTATTTTTTGTTGCTACAATGTTATTTCACTCACCAGCTGTTTGTATATGAATAAGTGCATATGTATGTAGCATAAGCTAATCTACGCCATTAATTGCTTTTAAATTTTATTTAATTCAAAATATATAATTTTCATTAAATACTTCATTTTCATTAAACACTTCATCAAAATGTTGCTATTGTTTTAGTTTTTTTTTTTCTTTATGCATTTATGTAGTTTTTTTCACTTGGGGCCCTTTGATAAGTTTAAAAAATGAAAAAGGGGTCTATGTGTCAAAAAGTTGAGAACCACTGTGTTAGGTTTACGGTTGGACCAGAATAGCTTTGTGGTGAAGTCGCTGTTTTGATACAGTCGCTGTTTTGGTACAGTCATTGTTTTGAACCCGTGCCAAAAAAATGTAGCCGAAATTCTGGAGCAAATTTGATCATATGAAAGAAAGGGATTTAAACTAGAAAGTCTAAATTATGTGTCATTTGTCAACTTATTGCTGTATAAGCATGTTATTTAAGGGGCATGTACAAGACTAAGGGTGTATATGTTTGCGTAGCCAAGTTTAACCCTAAGGTCTTTATTCTGGGCTAGACCACAGCAGTACCTGGTTTATTATGGAAAGTGATTTGATGGATCATTTTAAAAAGAATTTTATATGTTAATTGTGTGACTAGTGATTCTATTACTAAAGAGTTAACTATAAGGTATTTCATTTAAAAATGTCTTAACCAATGATTTGAGGGGATGGTTGGGATGGGGATGGTGTCATGCTGTAATATTTGTCAAACATCACTTATAATGCAGATCAATTAGTTTTATCAATATTTAGGTGAGCTTTTAAAACTAGTAAATTATATATATATATTT
>MUZC01001133.1:3701-14517 GCA_002072015.1 Radix auricularia | reverse complement strand
TATATATATATATATATATATTAGAAACCAGAATGACTAAGAGGGAAATGTACTTCCAATTTAGCCGCAAATCATTTCCTGAAATATGTAAATGCTTTTGGATTGCAATGCCCATATGTGTCCACTTCAATATTAGATTACATTTGGATCTAACACATTTCTCGGTATATCTTATTATGAGATTATATCACAAACCCCAGTAATCGCCTGTTGAATAATAGTATATTTTTCCAGTGGCGTAGCGAGGGGGGAGGGGGGGGCGAATGCCCCGGGCGCTACGTTAGGGGGGCGCAAAATGAGTATAAAAACTCATTATTTAATTTCATTTTAATGTAAACTAATGTATCCCAAATACGTTTGCGAGATTGAATATTGGAGATCCGAACATATATTTATTACAAAACAGTTGTTAAACATGATTTAGGCGCCCCCATTGAGCGTTAAGGGGCGCCATTCTACTCATAAATAAATGACACATCCTAATGTAGGATTGCTTATGTGGATTTTTTTTTAATTTAAAAAACTGTGAGTTGATGGTAGTGAGCAGTAAGAGACCTATACGATTCTTTTAATAGAGCTACCAGAGACGATACTAAAAGCAACCAAAATTACCAAGACAAGAAAAGGAGTGGCTTAAAGCAGTCGTTCTCACCCTGTGGTCCACGGACCACTAGTGGTCCGCGAAGATTTGCCAGGTGGTCCGTGAGAGAAACATGAAATTTACGCACTGTAGGATAAATCGAGATAGACTAGCAAGTAAAAGAATTAACGCAGACTTAAATATATTTCTGATCTGGCCATAATGGTTTTTATTTTTATCAAGCTCGTCAATTAAATTCTCGTCTCTTTGATTTCTTATGCTCGAATATGAATCTTGAACGTTAACAGTTACTAATGTATACTGAAGTTCGCTGGTTATCTGACTGTTTTAATTACACGATGACGTAAGAGATTTTCATGTAGAAATAACTTAAAGCTTGTTGATAGTTGAACCATGGCTAATGGGTTGCTGTTCTGGCTTACTTGGCTGAAATTTTTGAAAAGCTCAATAAACTTAATTCCACTCGGCAAGGAAAGCAGATACATTATATGACTCTCAGTGACAGAATGTCTGCTTTTACGAAAAATCTTGATCTTTGAAAAAAAAAATTATCACAAGGTAACTTTGAGATGTTTGATAAATTGTACGAAATCACCGAAAAACCAGAAAATTTATAAATAATTTTTAGTTGTGGCCCGTAGTTAAGGCACATATTTTTTATGTGGTCCTGGAATCTCAAAAGGTAGAAAACCACTGGCTTATAGAATGGTTCATACGCGTCCCTTTGCTGCATGTTGTGACTCTTTAAAAAGATAAATCGTACTCCCCCAATTCTGATGTGGAGGGAGTAAAGTGGGAATGGGGAGGGAAGGTGTCTCCTCTCACGGGCTTGTATCGGAGTATCATAGCAAGTTGGATTCCTTTCATATGAACCATCAGGCACCGCCTTTCTTTCCTGTCCATCGTCGATAAAACTTGTTGTTCAGTACGATCAACTGTTAGAAAAAACACCAACAAAATGCCCGAGAAAATCTAGGTTTAGTATCTTATTTATCACCGGAAATCCAAGATGAGTGTATCCACCAACTTTCATCGACTGTAAGGAATCAGCTGTTGAGTGAAATAAGAAAACACAAGTACCACGATATCTTACTTTTACTCCAATCGATCTAGGACACCGGAAAAGCTTTCTCAAGTCATCAGATTTGTGGATGTGGATTTACAAACTAAAAAGTAAATATCAAAGAATCATTTTCAGATTTTGCAAAGATACATTCCAAAGACGCAAAAAGCCTTGAAATAGTTATCGTAGAGAAACTGGAATCTAATAGCATACCACTATCCGACGGTCGGTCAGGATGTTATGACAATGCTTCTGTAATGACCGGGAATGTTTCCGGCCTTCAACAGCGAAAATGTGCTAGAAACCACAAAGCATTATTTATCAACTGTGGCAACCACAGCTTAAAATTTAACAAGAGTACACTTAACTAAACATGATCCAGTTGTTATCACGTTTTTGGAACAGTTAAAAGTACAGATTTATGTGTTCTCATTTTAAACAACTCGTTGGGAAAAAATTAAAAAAAGAGTTGTGCCAATCCCAATGAAGAGGGAGTCTGAAACACAATGGATTGCACGATCAGAAGCTGTTATAGCAATTTATGAAGGACTAGATGACATGGCAGGGCTGTTGGAAAAATTATCAGAACATACAAATATGACGCCTGACACCAGAAGTGATGCAGAAGCTTTGCTGTTAAGTATATAAAACTTTAACGTCCTAGATTTTAAACATTTCTGGAACATCATACTTGATAAAATTGATAGTGTCCAGAAACGGTTCCAGAATCCTTCTGTGAGTTTTAAGGAAGCTTAATCTGATCTTGAATCGCTTGAGCAAGAAACAGTCAACATTACTGTTAATTTGAGCCATTTTGCGGTAGACAATGGGAAAGAAGATGCATAACTTGGAGAATCAAGTTTGACAGAAGATTAGACGACATCGGAGGATGCCTTCGAGATTTAAAATGAGATGCAAAACTTTCTCCATAAGAAGAAATTGCACCTGCTATGAACAGCAAAATTTATAAACCCCAACAGGAGATATCAATACTGATTTTACGTCTTAAACAACCTAAAAAAAACAATTAGGATTTTTACTAGTTACTAGACGTCAAATCTCTTCTTGCTGAAACAAAAGTCGATACGCTTCGTTATAATTGCTTAGATTTTGCTAATTTCTACGAATTGTGAACATGAAATCAAATACTAAAAAAAGATTCTCAGTACCCGGACTGAAGTTCTACTGGAAGCTACTTTGGATCTTATCGATTTTATTGTTTCATATGGAGATGACGTATTTCCGAATCTGCGCATTTCACTTCAAATACTTCTAAAAATTCCTGTTTCAACTAAAAGCTGTCCTTCAGCAAAGTAAACCTTATTTTGTCTTAATTACGTGCTTCAATGGATCAAGATCGTCTGGATAATCTTGCACTCCTTAGCATCGAAAGAGAACACTTGAGAATATCAATTTTAACAGCGAGATTTACGACATTCAAATCAAGGAAGATCCATTTATTTTAGATTATGTCTATTCGAGTCATGTATAATTAGTAGAGTTTTTTTTTTCAAATAAATTGTTTATAATCGTATAGAAAATTATTAGTCTGTATTGTATTTCATTAAAATATCATTTGCTTCAAAAAATGAACCATATAAACCGTAAAATTTCACATTTTTCTTGGGGGCTCAGTGAGCACCCATAAATTTTCGGTCCGTCAAGGGGCTCAGAATTTGTGTCTTTCCCCCCGGGCGCACATGACCCTAGCTACGCCACTGTATTTTTCATAGTTGAATCTTCTCTATCGGAAATTTGATAACATAGTATCGTGGGATTACAAACACACTACTGATACCGTTGAGCAATATGATCCGAATTTTTCGTCCATACTCATCTTTCGAAAAGATCTCGTACTTTGATTGGATTACATACCTTTATTTTTTCAGACTGAATAATAATGACACATATTGTTTGAACTCCTTTAACTGAAATGACTCCGTTTGCTCATAAAGCTTGGTCTCTTGGTGGGAAAGCAATCATTGCTTAATTAAGTAAAATATACGATTCCATTCCAAAGGAATGCATTCCAGTTATCTGTCAAATCATTTCTTTCTTCTCTTGCATTTGCTAATTTGATCTATTTGCAAGTCGTTTTATTAAAGCATCTATACAATATCTATTTTTTTTATATTAAAAAAAGAAAATTTCAAAGTGGTTGTCGACACTGGAGTTTGAACATAAAATATTTGTTGTTTAGATAAGTGCTAGAATAGGCATACACATTTCGCAAAGATTTTATCATACACTTGAAAGTTTTATACTTTGAATCTGTGAACCATAATAAACGTTTCACTTCGAATTTCAAAATGAAACCTGCTTAACTGTAGACAAAAGCATTTCAATTTTCTATAATTTTGGAACACGGGTTTTATTGTCTCATCCAGGTAACGAATAAACTTTTCAGTAAGTTTATTTATGAACTTTCCAAAGTTTGTGACAAGCGTAACAATGGTATCGAAAACAAATGTTGAAGTAAACAGGAAAGCCACTGGGCCTAACAAAGTATAATTTAAATTTTAAGAGGATAATGATGGAGATATGGGTCTTTTTTAGTCCAAAATTAAACAGGGATTTATGTCTAAACAATTAAGAAAACCAAAATTACCTGTACTATGCTTAAAGTTATGAAATTAAAGTGATCAACAGCATATGGTATTTTCAGAGAGGTTATCAACTTTGTTTCTTTGTCAGATCCGACGATTTTTTCAAAAATCAAATGGTTTACATTATTTTATTTTTACCATAAGCGGGGAAAAAATGTCTGCCCCCCCCTCCCCCGGCTACCAAAATGTCTAATTAAAAAACATTTTATGTCATAACCATTTTGAGAATATAAGACTTTCTGACGCCAAAATTCGCGACAATCAGATACAGATAAAAAAAAAAGTATATATACTAATAAAACTAAATCCTCGTGCATAATCTGTGAAGGAGGTACAGCTCAAATTACTATTTGAATTGAATCCGAAATCTGAAAATAATGAAAAATGATATGCACAATCATTATTAAGCTTTTTTACAGAAAAAAAAGATATTCGAAATACTCATCAGCAAGCCATAAGCATTAGGAAAGTACTGGCCTACCTAAAGTAATTTATTTATGCCATACTTTTTTTAATGTAAATATTTATCTATTTACTCAGTAGATTTTTTAAAATGTCTTAATTATAAGCTTCTCTAAAAAGCCTGAGAACAGTAACATATAAGTTCTCGATTAATCGTTACAAATTTCTACGATTAATTTTTTAACGGTTAATAGACCCTAAATTTACAATTTATAATGTCAGGAAAAAATGAAATAAAAACATATCGACTGATAAAAAATACAATTCATCACAATTTCACGCACGTTTTGCCTTTAAACTATTAACTGAAATAAATGTTAAATTGTTGACAATATGTCTGTCATGGCTCTAACACTTCGTCTGCTTATCACACCAAATGTAAAGTGACATAAAGCTAATGACTGGTAATAGTGTCTGACTTAGAGACGGAAAATGATGACAGCTCTTCTGATGAATAAAATTCTGTAAAAATAAAGTTCAAAGGTTCCTGAATTCATTAATCATATATAGTTGTGCAAATTAATATGAACCTGAGAAGAGACGTGATGTTTAATAAAATACAATTTAAAATGTATATCTACACAACAGTCTTAAAACATAATAAGTTTTGAGGGGAAGAAAATTATTAAAAGCTTACTATTCGGAATTTTAACACAATTTAAATATATATGTGTGTGTGTGTATATATATATATATATATTTATTAATTCTAATTCAAAAGCATGCTTATTTATGTAGATTATTTAGGAATTATTAAATTATTAAATATGAAATTTAAGGTACAATAAAGTGATTACGCTATCTTTTTGTCTCAGAGGGAATATGGCTGAATGTTTCAGCATGTAAATATTTAAATATTAATAATTATTTAATTGCATTAGCGACTCTGGTCTAATACTAATTACTTAGTTCGTCCATGATTTTTTTCTTTTATACAATTAATCATTAATACCCTATATGATTTCATAACTTAATTCATGTGTAACATCATCAATAATAAATACCCAGGCATTTATGTTGACAACGACCTCGGAAAACAATTAAAATCAAAATGTATTTATATTCATAATTGACGACTATTACACTAGGACTAGTGTTTACCATTGCTACAGCAATCAAGCGGCCTCTTACTCTTAAAATAAGTTTAGGCTTATTTATTTAAATTTAATACAATTTGTAAAAAAATAATTCTTGCATAAAAAATTGCACGTAGAAAATCCTCTTAACTAGATTAGTGTATAAAAAACGTTGAAATAAATATTTCATACTTTAAAAAAAAAATCTATAAATGGACAAATGATCGGATGAGTTATGACGCTTTCGGTCATAGCAATGACAAACCCTATAAATCCTTTCAATGGATATGACAGGAAAAAGACGATTTTGACACGATTTTGAAATTTATTGCAGATTGTGTTGCGGATTTACGAAAATTATCGTCTAGCCTGAAAAAAAAACGGTTTTTAGAAATTAAGATGAATGGAATGTTTTGAAGTTTTCTAACAGAACTGAAACTATCGAGTAATTCACGTGAATTTTAAAATGTGACAAAATCACTGATATCGAATAAAATTGTTTCTGTCTCGAAAAATGAATACCTCAAAATGACATTACTCAGAGAGTCAGACCTGATATTATATAAGCTTAAATAATATGAAGAGCAGCTGAAAAATCGTGTGGCAACTCTAAATTATGATTGAAGAGACGAATGTTTAGGCAGTAAATTCAAGGTCATTCGTAAAAACAAGTGCACACATATCAACAAGTTAAAATATTATGTAGCTATGGAGTCAATTTCAGTATTAAAATAAAATACCAATAATTTTCAGGTGATTAAAGAGGTAGTTGTTATAAGACCTACAAGATGTTGATGTCTTTATTTTGCAGTTATACTATGACATAAGATGCTATTAAATTTTGTATATAGGTCTAAATAAAATTAGATAGTGTCAAACGTAGACTTAGGGTCAAGACCAGTGATATTACACGACCTACCAAAGTTAACTCTCTTATGCGTACAATTTCAATATCAAAACAATTTAACTTTCAGATATATTTTCCCGTATATATTCTCAATTACTTGCATCGAAATTTCAAGTAAAATAATTGATTTAAAAAACCATAATTTTTTAGCAAGAACTCTTTAAGGGAATTTATTCCAGAACTCTCTAAAATTCCATGTAGATGAAGCATGAATGATATTTAATATTTATACAAATTTTAAATAATACACATTTTAAAAAAATATATTCTTAATCATGCAAGACGTGCAAGTTTTTGATTTAAAAAAACGATTGTAAATTACAATGCGGATCACGATTAATATACTTTATAGTTTATCAATTAACCTTAGTGTATTATTAAAATGGCACCGAGGAATAAAGACAGAAATAATGTAATGATAAACGCCTTACATTATCATTATGGATAACATCGGAGATATGTGGGATTATATGTCAAGATTTGAAAAACATAGTATTGAAATAAAATTTAAAAGTTTAGGAAAATAGTTTCAGGGTCCACGGAAAATATTTAAGTACTCTTATGATTTTTGTTAACGTATATAATTTAAGGATGCCCTGTCAACATTTTCTGTATAAGGTTTGGTCAAGATCAATTCATTTTCCCAATAGGCACTGTATAAAATGTTTATGTATACCCCATTTAAATCGAATGATTTTTTCCCCGGCCTTGATAGTGTAGTTAACATAAAAGAAAACCAGAACATTTTGTGGGAGAGGTTTTAAATAATTTTATCAGTTTAAATGCGATCGGATAAATGCAATTATTTAATGAAGCTTGCATAAGAAATAAACGACATTGAGGGCCCCTGGGCTCATTTTGTCTATAATGTATAGTTCGTGATGCATTTATTGTTCAACTTTCTAATCGCGTAGAAGGGAATAAGTAGTAAAGAAATTATTGTTTGGAAAAAAAACTAGAAACGAAGAAAAAAATTCCAGGGCTTAACGTAGTTTAAAGTTGGATTGTTTATGTTCATAGAATTTTACATAGGTCACGTTTTATGTCATATTAAATTGTTGTGCACGTGTACGGAAAGATAGAAAACGTAGAAAAAGTTTATATTTATGTCTATATTTATTTTATTAAAAAAACTACATTTTGTCCCCTTACAGGAGAATGTTAAATTTAAACTATTTACTTTGACCTGTACCATCGTGGGAGTGTACTAAACAACTCCCCAAAATTTCATGTTTTAGTTCTTATCTTATCTTATCTTATCAGAAGATGATTACCACCACAGACCATGACGGATGATTTGTTGCAAAGTGATTCAGCGTTCACAGGCTGCGACTATGAAGGTTCCACTCATGACCCTGACGATTAACTAGAGTTGAGTACCAAGCCAGAGCCGGGTGAGTCAGAAAAGTCCTTGGCCCCGGGAAAAAGTTCATGCCTCAGCATGGGTTCTAGACCGTGACCATCTGTAGACCAGTCGAGCGCGCTGCCACAAGACCATCCTGTTGGAGAATTAGTAATGAGTAAGTAAGTCAGGGCCTTAATTTTTATCTGTAATGAGTATAGATATTTCCGTCAATAAAATATCCTTAAAATAAAATATTATATCAAGAAAAAAAAGATTGTGAACTTTAATTTTTATTTGTTTCGCTAAATATTTTGGTTACATTTTACAATAGGTAACAATTGCTTCTTTGTGATCCCTAAGACTAATTTTTCTGGAATTTAATTCATAACTTTGAAACACACTTTTACATAATTATAATACTTGAGTGTATTTGCCCTAATTGATAATTTATTTCCTTATGCGTTTCACAGGAAGATGTGTCATATCCTTGAAAAGATTGGCTATAATTATAAAAAAGAGGAGGTTAAATATTTCATTTGATTATTTTGAATAAGGAAGTAAAGGATTTTTCTCTCTGTTATGAAATTGAATTTATATCATTTGCTACTGATTCTCCTTTTCTATTATTTGTAATATGATTGTAAAAAGAAATGGAAAACATTTCCACATTTTATGTGGTATTTTTATGGGAATTTTTATTTTATTCTTTAATCTATCAAGTAAGTGTATCAATACTTGAATGTAACATTACAAGAAGCTATGAACAGTGTAAAAATCGTTATAAAATATATTTGTAACAAAATATTTACCTATTACATGATTTATTTTTTTAACAGTTAATGTTATTTTTTTAAAAAAAATATCTTAATACATATAATTTAAAAAAAAAAAACACAAACAAACAACAAAGTTTTTTTAATGTGAGTTGGAAGCGACCCCGGTCTGAGTATCTAGTAGGACAACCATCAAGCTTTTCATAAATATATGACTAAGCAAATAATTGATGTCAAAAATACCATTACATTTAGGCACTTATTATTGTCTATGTGTAATGCCTATGACAAGATCTTTAACATTATTATGGGTAAATTTAGTATATTCCCCTTTCCAGATAATGTCCTATAGCGGGTCAAGTAAATTAGCGTTCACTAGTTATTTAGCAGTAGCCCGAGCCACGGATTGTGTTGCTAGGACAAAGCTCAGTCACTTTCCCTAAACGACGTCACGTACCCTTTCAAAGCAGGAACTGATGAAATTTATTGTGAATTTTTAAAAAAAATATTTAAAGATCCAGTTAACTTTCAGCCGAATATGTTTAGTGCTCAAGTTTCTGCAATCAATATAAAGTCGTAAATACCAAAGTGGAACAACACCAGGGATTTACTTTCCTCTCATTTCTTTTTCCAATTAAGATTTACAAGCAGCCGATGAGCTCGAGATAGCTCCATAATTTTGAAGTTGGGAATAAGAGTCGTTAGCATTTAATTTTAAAATAAATAAACTATTGTGTACAGTTCTAATATTATACCTTATTTTTTTCTGATTTGAGTGCTAAAGATATTAAATTTAGATTTTTGACAAAAATTAATTCAGTCCGAATAACAATATGAAAACAAATGATCAATTAATTTTACTCCTATTAGGGGTTTTAAACTTGGTATCAGAAAGAAGAATACATTCGATACCATAGAAAAAAAGATATGTGAAAAGCTTTAAAATAAATCCCAGTTTTCTAAAAGTTTGCATTAACGGATATTACTTCAAAAATGTTTAACATCGTACTCAAAAGAAAACTCATAATTACACAAAAATGTAATTAGAGAACTTTTGGCTAAACTAACTTATTTATTTATTTATTTTTTTAAAATAATGCAATGATTGTCGGCTGTGTAGCGAAGTCAATAGTGCACTTGCTTCAAAATATCGAGCCCACCTTAACGTGACTAAAAAAAAGAAATGACTAGCAATCCACTGACCTGGAGACGGATGGCGTCGCCAGGTTTTACCAAGCCCAAGAATGTTCTAATGGTAACACTAGACACCCTACGATCTTAAAGCAAAAAGAGTTTATAGGACTAAAGAAAAAATGGAAAAATGTATTCTTTTTCTTCAAAAACTTTTTTTTCCCCATTGTTTGCTTATTTCTGTCAGTTACATTTACATATACATTTACAGTTTTAATAATTATACTAAATCTTTTACTATAAGGGGACGTCCATAAATAACGTCCCGCACCTAGAGGGGGAGGGGGTCACAATTTTGTGACGATACGTGACGATGTGGAGGGGGGGATTTGAAGAAATGTGACGTCACGTCAAAAGGGTAACTTTAAATAAAAACTTCCACTGAAACAGTTGGTGGCTTACAGTTTATTTTATATATTTAAAAAAACAACAAAAAAAAAAAAAAACACAAAATGCTTCTCAAAATGCTACCGGTATGGCATCAGACTATGGTTGGCATAAGTTATCAAGAAATAATAATTAAGTCTAATTATCATGCATATACTTAAATTTGCAGAACCTACATGAGAACGTGTGAAATTATTACATAGCGTCGTTTGATATTGACATCAAAGCGTCTGTGATGTAGCAGCCGCTCCTTTTGGTTGTCTTGCTACATGAGTAGGCGAACAATTTTTCCGGTCATCAAACTATTTTCAAAGCTATTTGTGCGTTGACCCCCCCCCCCACTGGTTTAAGATATTTCCCTCATGAGTCGGGGATCTCGGGAAATGGCGTAAGCCCCCCCCCCCC
>MUZC01001132.1:76721-96576 GCA_002072015.1 Radix auricularia | reverse complement strand
TATCTATCTATCTATCTATCTATCTTATTATCTATCTATCTATCTATCTATCTATCTATCTATCTATCTATCTATCTATCTATCTATTTTTCTTTCTATCTATCTATTTAAATGTAAGGCTTTCTATCTATCTATCTATATATCTATCTATCTATCTATCTATCTATCTATATATCTATCTATCTATCTATCTATCTATCTATTCCTTGTATATACTGTACACATAACCTATTGCTCTGATAGTTGTTTGTTAAATCTTGGTATACTGCTGACTTGACAGACGAGTAGGGTCGCTGAGTTGACCATGACCTGAACCTGACAATTCAGATATCTTTGGTGTTAGATCCTCGCCACATAGGATTACTGTTGCTGTACGGATCTTAGGCAAAGTATTTAGATGCAATGCCGAAAACCAAAGTACACGTTTTGTCCTCCTTAAATAACTAGCAAACGCCACTGCGTGGTGGCGGTTTAGGGCCAGGAGAGCCAGGATTTGTAATAGGAAACGCTAGGAACACATCAGACGCCAGCTCTGAGGAAACCTTAAAATGGTTTTTTTAGCCTAGGTTGGTCATTGCTGTTCCCCGACACTGCGGTGGTCCTAACCATTGAGACTCATATGCTTTGCCGGTCTGGCTCCAAAAAGAGAGTGAGTTGAAGTAGGGAAAAGTTAACCATTCCCCTCGGGAACTCAACTAAATTCTAGTGTCCTGAATGCAAGATACCCGCTTCTAGAAGCCACCATTTTTTTAATTGGGGGGGGGGGTTGTTAGATTTTATGCCCACGAGGTGGCCAATAAGCTGAGGAGACATTCCGGGAAGCCTTATAAAGAGCTCAGGCTTGGCACTGCTGATTGTCGTCCACATTTAGGATCATATGGTCTATTAAAGAAGTTAACAACAAAGTTAAAGTGAAATCATTTCGTAATCAAATCTTGTCCACAAGCACACTAACATTGCATAGTAGATACCTTTTAGATTCCTTTAAAAAAAGAAAATCTTCATTTGAACTATAGAAACAGAAGTTCTGTACCAGTCAGCGAGGAGCAGAAAATATCGTTACTAAATCACCCCTCCCCCGAACCGCTTCCCCTACCTCAGCTGAAAAATGATAAGAGTGTAAGGCAACATAAAGACTCGTCTAGGGAGAGTTTAAACGTGGAAAGATAATAGGTTGAGCTGAGAAAAGGTGTTGATTAGATAACCTAGAATATCATCCTCTAACGACAATAATGACAAATCAGGTAAGGACGTTTTGTCAAACATTCTCTGTGACAATCCAACTATTTGTCTTATTAGCAATGGAAAACTACATTTACGGTTACAGTAAGTAAATAGGATGTAGAGAATAGTCCGATGGACAAATTAAATGATGACGACGTAGAGACAAGTCGACAAATTGTGTGGTTTTTTCTTTACTTTGATTAACACGGAAATGACAAAAATCTGCCGTACACGGGAGAATAAAGTGACTCTTCTTTAGGCAATAAACGGGTGTTTTAAAAACATCTGTAACGTTTTGAATGTAGGGGGCTTTACAAATGGACACTCTGGAGAATCAACCTAAGCAGTCCATAGCAAGAAAGATACAAAACACTGCGTGTGAAATTTCGCCACTCTCCTTTGGTCAATACCTACGGGATTTTCTTTTATTTTTATAACCACAGAGATTGTACTTACCACAGAAGCTAAAGATGCAAAACAAGGCGAAGATACATTTCTGCATGTTCATTAGATACGGAGATGAACAGTGCAATATAGAGTCAAAGCTTACACCAAATGTGTCTCGTCTCTGCAATCCTTTTCTTTTTATAGCCCATTGCTTGGTGCATAAGTTGGTGAACATTTTCCTCTTAATGAGCTAGAAAACAGGCACGAGTTCAAAACAGTAACTGTATCAAAACAGCGACTGTATCAAAACAGCGTCTGAATCAAAACAGCGTCTGTATCAAAACAGCGACTGTATCAAAAGCGCGACTTCACCACAAAGCTATTCTGTCTTAGCTCAATAATATATAAATGATTTAAACGGAAGATTTAAACAGGAATAGAAAAGATGAAGGTTATTTAAATTATATCTCATTTTGATAAAAGTATTTTTTGAAATTATAAGTTTTGTTTAAAATAAAATTTAAATCAATTCACTGAGGCTACGTATACACTCATTAATTCAAATACAAAAAAAAACATACTCAGGGAAAATAAAATTATATTAACAAAGAATTAATTACATTTAATTTGTCTTAACTACATGATACATAAATGATTTAAAAAGGGCATTTAAAACATAATAGAAATTATCAAGGTTTCTTAAATTATGAAACATTTATCTATTTATTTATATGCAGTTAGTTTTCTCTCGTTAGCAGTCAGTGAAATGATGACGTGTGTATATGGCTTAGTACTTCAGATTTAGTAAATCATCAACAGCCTGTTGATTGTGAGCAAGTATATATACCCGGTATCCTTTTCAACGTCCATCTAAGCACACCCGATCCGATGTAATCGGACAATAAAAAGGTCACGTGGTCAGGTAAAGGTACGTAGATTTACTCTACCCCCAGTAATTTTATTTACATTTCCCATAAATCTCGCCAGTAAACGTTGACCGGTGGTCGTCGCTTAGTCTAGCCCTCGTAACATGTCCTGATGTAACATGGGCCAGCCAACGAACAGTCCCTGGTCTCGGTAGACTTCAATTGATCTCTCCACCCCGATCAAATTGGCGATGTAATAAGACTATACATATTCACATGGTCAGATAGTCATTTGTAATAAACAAAATGAGGGGTAGGACTGCAATCAGGCTTATGCAAAATTCAATGGAAAAGACGTAAACAAGGTATGGGTTAGCCTGACCAGACGAAACAAAACAGGGAACGTTTCGGCAAAGAGCCTTTATCAACGAACATACAAGACACAAACAGAACGAAAATAAAATTAATAAAAGGAAATATGAAAAATGAATGAAAAATGAAGCAACTTAGCTGCGTTGGAATCCGAAGGACCTGGCAGTCACTGCTATTGTCTCGTGCACAAACACACCCACGAGAGTCCAGATTGAAAGCAGATTAATAGAGAGTCACGGTACAATAGCGCCACATGGAATGAATATTGTCTTTTCTTTGTCCACCTAGGCAGTTGCCCCGCCCCCTCTCTGCTTTCTTTTATTAAATCGCTCTGTCATCTCTCAGTTTCACTTTTTCTTTGGATACTTCGGATTCCAACGCAGCTAAGTTCCTTCATTTTTCATTCATTTTTCATTTTTCATTTTTTATTTTTGTTTTCGTTCTGTTTGTGTCTTGTATGTTCGTTGATAAAGGCTCTTTGCCGAAACGTTCGCTGTTTTGTTTCGTCCGGTCAGGCTAACCCATACCTTGTTTACGTCTTTTCCATTGAATTTTTTAGTCATTTGTAAAGATAACTAAATTTATTTTGCCTCTCATTCCAATATTTACCTTCTCATAACACTTGCCACAACCATAGGTGTACATTACACTATAACAAAAAAGTCAATCTTTCCTCCACTCCCATGCAAAACATACTTAGAAAGGATTTTTATTTTATCTTTAGTTTTTAAAAAATATTTTTCACAGCGGTTTTACACTCTTAATCGTGAAATCAAAATCAATTAATGAAATATTTCAAAAAAACAATAAACCAATTTGTTATTAAGGTGTTAACATATATGGCGAACCTCGCATCACTGAAACCACCACAAACCTGCGCCCTTTCATTCACTTCTGTTTCTTGTGTAGACCTACCTAGCATAAAAACTAAATTGTAATAAGATTTACAAAGTTGTCAGTATATAAAATTGTTACATTAAATAGTTACTAACACCGCGTAGCGGACAATATCGTTCAAGCAGCTGGGCCCGTATGACCTAATAGAACGTTCCTTAATTGTTGTTGACATTTTGTTCAGTTTATTTTCGTCTTAGTTTATGAGCATGACGAATGCATTGGAAGGATAAATAGAAGTTTGTAATGCGTTATAGTTCACCATAGTGTGTTACTAAGTGTGTAAAATGAGGTGAATGGATGGTGGCTAGGCTACATTGTATGGCGATCATGAAGGTGAAAATACTGCGGCGTTTTAAATGGTTTCCCTGCCATATTTTTTAAAAATTAAAGCCCCCTTGTCGAAACGCAACGTGGTCCACTGTCCGACGGTTACATGATTGCATGTTACGAAGGATAGACAAAGTGTCTACTACGGACCGCCTGTTATGGAGAAGGTAAACAAAGAGATTGTTGGCTGAAAGAATGTAGGTACCTTTAAAAGGATTATCTAAACACATTGCCTTTTTATTATCCAATTTTATCGGATTGAAGTGTTGAAAGAGTTGTATAGATTTGGAAGGATTTAATATTATACCATATTATTTTTATTTTTAAAAACTAGAAGAAAAAAAATTTGCGAAGTAAAAATGTGGGTCGAAACATTCGAGGTTCAAAAAGTTATGTGTTCAAACTGTCTCTGCTTCTCCCACCACAAACCCCTCAATAAATCGATTGAATCTATGTTTGCTAGTCTCTATCGAGCTTTCTGCACATTACATATGACTAAAGTAATAATAGTTATAATTTTTTTATTGATTTTTTTTTTGAAAATGTGCCTTGAAACTGTGTATACACTCTTTAAAACACCACACCAATATTTATTTATACACACCTCAAGTTGATTATTTTAAATTTTATATTGTCCCTTCTCTACAAAAACCTGCAATATCACAAGCAAAGGAAAAAATTCGCTATTTTGATACAGTTGCTGTTTTGATACAGTTGCTGTTTTGATACAGTCGCTATTTTGACCGTCGCTGTTTTGACCGCCGCTGTTTTGACACGGTCACTGTTTTGAAGTAGCTGTTATGACAGTCGCTATTTTGACCGTCACTAGTTTGACCGTCGCTGTTTTGACCGTCTCTGTTTTGACACAGTCGCTGTTTTGAAGTAGCTGTTATGACAGTCGCTGTTTTGCCCTGATGCGAGAAAACATTGTGACATTTCAAGTGATTGTTGGTCAGGCCTATGGGTGGCCAATATTTACAGTATTGAATGTTAATTTAATGTTACTGCACAGACTAAATTATATTTCACTCAAAACATTTAAAATTTGTTTTATTGTAAAACCAGCTCTCAATCGGAGTTTTTTTTTAAGGGGGGGGGGTGATATTTTATTTTCTATCTTATGTTTTATATTTAGTTTACAAGCAAGCTTAATGATTTAATATACATTTACACATTTTATTTAGTGAGATGTATTTAAATTACATCATTTATATAATCTAGTTTGTTTATACATTTAATATAACATTTGAAAGATACCTAATTTAATATGGTACAGTATTGATTTTAAACACGAGGATATGAAAGAAACAAGCTTTTATTCTAATGCAATAATGGGTACCATCAAATATTAACACACACCTTAAGGATTTCTTTTAACTTCCACATGTGTACACCAATAGCAATGTGGGCGCAAAACATTAACATACTCTAGATTTGAAACATTCTTTTCCAGCAGGACTTCTTAATAGTTGTTGGAAATAAGAGAATTATAGATTTTCGATCTTTATTGATCCCATACAAGGCCCCACATGAGCGAGAAAATAATGTTTTCCTGATTTACGTAGTAAGAGGGTACCCAGCAACTTCCCAAAGTTTCATGCTTCTACCTACACGGGAAGATGGATAATTAGTGATGAGTCGGTTTATAACATAAAAAAAATTATATTTGGGCCCGCGGTACGCCATGAGAGGGAATTTTAAAATTCTTTTTTGCCAATGTTTGTTGGGGGCGTGTAATAAAAATATTTCCAAAGCTTCATGCTATTAGTTATACGGGAAATAGGAGAATTAGTGATTATCAATTTTTATATAGCTCATATGAGGAAAAAAATCGTTTTCGGGGCTCGGCCCAGATGACATGATAATGTAACTCCTTTTTTCCTATTATCGTCGAAAGCATGTACTTAAACAATTTTCCAAAGATTCATGCTTCTACCTGCACGGAAAAAATGAAAATAGGTGATTTTCAATTTTATAGAGCCCAAATAAAGAAAAAAATGTATTTTGGCCAAGGCCCATCTCCACAATATTCTTAGTGATTGGGTACCCAACAACTTCCCAAAATTTGTATGCTTCTACAAACACGTGAAAAACTTATGGCTCCATGTCTAACACGAGCGAGAATTTTACAATTATTTTTCAAAAATTTTCTTTATTAGAGGGTTCCAAACAACTTCTCCAAGTTTCATGCTTCTATCTACACGGGATGATGGAGAGTTAGTAATGAGTCAGTCATTCAGTCAGTCAGTCAGTAACTGAGGGCTTTCCCTTTTATTAGTATAGATTTAAGAACACATCTTCCGCCACAGGACGTAGATAAAATGAGAATATACCGATGGGTGAATAAAAAGATGACAAAGGTCGACAATTTTTTATTTTTTTTTACATTGATCGACACTGAAATGACAATATCAAGCCACACATGGGTCTATAAAGTGAGAAAATATCATGGAATCTCTATGTCAATGAAGTTGTTATAAATATTTTTGTAAAACCTAAGGCTTTATAAAAAGAAACTTTTACAAATGTAACAAAGATAGAAAACTAAAATGCTACCTCACCCTGTGAGGTCTATACTAGAATATGCATCTTCTGTATGGAACCAATCCCCTAAAGAAAATATTGGTAAGTTAAACCAAATCCAAAAAAGAGCTGCCAGAATCATTACTGGAAAGTATTCAAAACTGACAAGTGTAACACAGTTAGTTAAATCATTAAACCTTGAAACACTAAAGGATAGAAGAACCAAGAGTAAAATAGTAATTATACATAAGGCAATTAATTCTAATTTAGAAATACAACACAAAGATAACTTAATAGAACCCTCAGATAGACATAAAGATAAAAACACCTTTCTTGTTCCTTATGCAAGAGAAAAAATGTATAAAAGTTTTCTTTCTTCCCGTCCGGTATTCGGGCGTGAACTGGGTTGCCTAATGAAACCAGGAAAGCCAACACTTTATCATCATTTAAAACTCTAGTAAGAATACTGGACTAAACACAAACCATAGAAATAAGTAGGACGCAATAATCTTATGTACAGAATAAGCGTCTGCTACATAAAAGATAAGGGAAAACAATAGCCGGATGTTTTAAAATATTCTGTAACGCTGTGAATGTTTTACGTATCGGATAATCCTTAGAAACAACCTAAGATGCCACAGCAATAATTATACAATGGAACTACGTAAAGGCTCTCTCCACTGTCCTTTGGCTCAAACCACACGGGGTTTTCTGTTCCATAATTCTTATATTTTCACTCCTTTATCACAACATTGAACTTACCACAGAAGCTAAAGATGCAAATCAAAGCGAAAATCAGTTTCAGCATTTTCATTAGATATTGAGATGAGCAGTGTAATATAGAGTCAAAGCTTATACCAAATGTGTCTCGTGTCTGTAACGCTCTTTTTATAATAGCCCGCTACTTGGTGCAGCAGTTGGTGAAAGTTTCTTCGTTACGAAACGACGATATATTTTAAGTGTTTGTTGGTCAGGACTATGGGTGGCCAGCATTCACACAAATGATAATTGCTAACTTCTCTTTCAATTAAATATTATAGTTGCAACCAAAGTATTCTGACTCTACACTTGAAAAGATCTTTCATTTTCAAACCAGTTCACAATTGTCATTATTTATATTCTATTGTCTCCAATCTTTTGTTTAGTATTTAGTTAAAACTTGATACATTAATTTTTATTAACACATTTATGTCGTATATCTTAGATATACAGACGCTCCTTCTATGCAGAAGATAATTGCGTCCACAGACTATGAGAGATGATCTGTTGGCAAGTGATGCAGCGGTCACAGGCCACGGCTAAAGGGGTTCCACGCATTACCCCAGCCGCCTAACTATTGTCTACTTAGGTACCCATTCAGAGCTGGGTGACTCGGGGACTCCTCACGCCCCAAGAACGAATCCTCACCTTCGTGTGGATTCGAACTCGTGACCATCGGTAAAGCAGTCGACCACTTTTATTACATGAGATGTTTCTAATTTTCAGTAAATTTTATTATATTATCAAGTTTGTTCATGATATAAATAATGACATTTAAAATTTCTCTATATTTAATATAATATAAAATTGACAATATATATTTTTAAATACCAAGCTTTTCTTCAAATTTATCAGAGAGGACACACAAAATTAATCTGATTCTAATATTTCATTTAAATTCCAAATGTCTTTTAAAAAAAAGTCTAGGTGCCAAGTATGTTGCTTGTTGACATTAATATTCTGATGTAAAAAACAATTCTCTTCAATAAGGTAGGCTTAATTGTTTACGCTAATAGAAGTGATATGTGAAAGAGAAAATGTCTATAAAACATAGTTAATTTGTGACATGAGAAGTGATGCATGGGGAAATCTAGATTTTTAACTCATCACAAGGCGGGGATTTAATATTGATTTGTGATTGGTAGCCACTATCTATGGACATAAGTGTTTCATTCTCGTCCTAGCACAATCACAAGTTCAAACCTGTGTTAAATAAACGCTTAATTGGTTATCTGTAATTGTGAATTGATTGCATCTCTGTGAACGAGATTTCTTTGTATGCATTTTTACCAAAACAATTATTTTCATTAGCATTTTCATCCTAATCGACCACTTAAAATTTAATTATATATATATATATATATATATATACATACATACTTATATTTTTATTTACTTATTTAATAAAGTAATATAGCTTGTTGTTTTGTTGCCAAATTCCTTTTAAAGAATATGTGAGGATGATCAGATGATTGTACAGCACAAAACGCTTGCCAATGTCTCCTGGCAGGCAATGAAGGGGAAAGGTCTCAAAGCTTGTGGAATATATTATAACAATGAGAAGCAAACATAGCGAACACACCCAACATATTTTAAACATATATTTAACATAGCACAGAACAGAAAAATCAGGAGATGTGTGTTTGGTGACCCATAACTGTGGCATTGGGTGATTGTTGGCTCAGACTTAAGATCAGAAGACTTTGGAGATTTAATATTTGTTTCCTATACATAATGACAGAAAACTCATTAGATTTGTGATTAGTTGCCCATACCCCAGGACAGAAAACACATTAAATTTGTGATTGGTTGCCCATACCTCAGGACAGAAAACTCATTAGATTTGTGATTGGTTGCCCATACCTAAGGACATAAAACTCATTAGATGTGTGATTTGAGGCCCATAACTCAGAATCTGGAGATGAGTTGTTTTACACCAGGACAGAAAACTTTGAGATGAGTAGTTTGTGGCCTATAACTGAGCTGCGTGGTGTCAGCATAGGAAGATAGCGATGCTGGGTTGTTTTCGTCTTTTATAATACATATTTTTTAAAATTTATTAATGTATCATAACAAATTTCAAAGCTAAATATATCTAGAATTACTCTATTCCTCTAATGTAGATAAGTAATTCAATATCATTAGTTATAGAGCGAAAGTGGTTTTCCTCAAAAAGAGCGGTTCGCTACAAGCTTGATAGTCCACATAAAGTTCTAGGCATACAATATCCCACCCCCTCCCCAACAATTTATTAACTTAAAACCATCTATCTTTTAATTTTAGGAGTTATGTATTTTAAAAATTATCATTCGCGCAGTACAAGGCAGGCGAGGCGATATAAAAATGATACTAGATTTTTAAATGCTCTAACAACAGCTTGGATAGATAACTAAACTTTTTATGGACATAAAATTGAACCACTAGCTTCGTTTATATGTGAGTCGATACGCCTTAATTGCACAAATTAAAACATAGTAATAATCGGCAACTGTCTTCATTGTAATTTGAGGTGGTTTAGATTAAACTTCGTGTTTGAGCAGTTACATTATATTTCATATTATACTGTAAAAAATATGACTCTCTGCGACAGGTAGGGGCTAGGTGGTTGCTAGCAGTGTTTTATTGTAAGACTTTGAAACTATATAGTTGAGTGCTAGACATTGTTTCTGTCTTGATATTGTTTTAACTGACTCCAGAGTCTAATCTTAAGGAGTATTTTTTATTTTATTATTATTTTTTTTAAAACAAAACTGATCATACATGATCATTTCAAAAACAAACAAAAACTTGGGTTGTAAAGAAATGGTATCATTAGCCAGATTTTAAAGATCAATATAAACTTAAATGTGAAAAGTGTTAAATCGTTATGTTTTAACAGTATTTAAACAAGTTGCTTATACACTTATTGAATATTTGAAGGTGTTTGGGTTAAGCTAGCTTCATATAACAAAATATAATATCTCAACACCAACTAATAGATCATAAACCAAGATAGAGATTGATAATAGTTATTACATCCGACCTAGAATGGGTTAAGCTTTTGCCTGCAAAAGAGATGAAGGCAAATGGACTTTTTATGGTATTCACGTAGAACAAATCTTAATCTACAAAACACGCGCAGTGCTTCGAATAAATTATTTATTGTCGAAACCGAGATTCTATTATTCTTACATGATTTACAAACACATTTCTTTTGTATGAGTTTTCATGATTTTAATGATCGTTTGGTAGTTAAAATGCAAAATATTAAATATTTACTTAGGGTTTGGTACAAATTGACGTCAATTAAATTCCCTTTTGGGATTAGATGACGTCGCTTTATGTTTTTTCATGTATCACGTGTGAATGTTGACACTGCAGAATATAAATAGTGGGGCAGCTTGACACAACTCTACTGGACAATACAATACATATATATAGTAATAAAAGGTAAAACTTATTTTATAGACTGAATGACTCATCACTAATACTTGGACTTTCCATGCAGTTAGAGGTATGACGATTGACGTAGTTTTTTACTATACTACGCCCTCAAGATTTTAAATAGCGAAAGCGTTTCCACTCACTGGGGGCCAGGGACCCACCAAAAGTTTTACATTATGTTGTTGGGGCACATTAACGCTAATGCTCTGACTAAAACTTGTGATTTTTGATCCAACTTGGTACATCACATTTAGTCTATATCATTTAAAGGGAGTCGAACCACTGATGCCCAATAGAAAGGTTCCATTTTAAATGATATTGTCTTAACGGCTGACAAACTTAGCCATGTTAAACTTTCATATCTAGGGCATAATCTTCACGAAATGTGTTAAAGGTTTCCTGCGCTAACCATAACTGATTAAGTTACTTATTTTGTTGATGCGATGCAAAAAATCAGTCGCCCTTTTGAACCCTTTAGTTGTCTTTATTATCGTTTGTCTAATCGTTAAGATATATGGAACGCCAAGTCCCAAAGCAAACTGAATTCTTCTATGACTAAAATGTGCGGGTATTTTGCTAGTAAATAAAAAAACATGAAAACCACATCAAACTCATCCACTGATAAGAACGAAACTTTATAATGTGCTCCTTTAAGATGATGCTAATTAGATCCTTAACACATCTTTTAATTACAATTATAATGCGTATAAGGAAGAAATGGAAACAGACACACAAAAATGGAATTCAGTCGTAATAAAAACAATTTTTTAAATTATGAATCCTTATGAAACCAGACATAACTAGTAGAATTTACTTTGCAATATTTGTTGCAAGACAATCTAATCTAAAACTCCAAAGACAGAAGTTATTTCCCAGATTTACAAATGATTTATAGCTATACAATTTTTTTTAAATACTAGTCTACAATATTCCTACTAAATTTATATTTAAAAAATTAACATTTATAGCACATCGCGAAACAATCTAAACACTGCTAGCATTTACATTGACAGATCATGAAATTTCTTAAAACATAACGTTCAATAAAATACGAAATAAAAATATTGAAAAGGATGTTCAATATATAACGCACAGCGACGCTAACATAAAAATTAACATGTTATATAGAGATAAATAGAGATACTCGAAAAATTAATTAATTTTATTACAGTACATTCGGTAGGTCTGAAATCGGTGTGACTTAGCCTTCAAAATTTAAGGTCGCTATCATACGGGTATGTGGGTAAAAAACCAATGTTAAGCTTTTTTAGGGCAAACTACTAAATTATCAAGCAGACTCCACGAGTTGAAGTAAAGGATGTAATGAAAAGGAATTGAAATAGTGCGCCATAGTTTTAAATCAGATGACATATATACAAACATTTTATAAATCTTATATAATATATATGTATACATATATATATCTATCTATCTATAAAATATAAAGCTGAAAGTTTGTTTGTTAGTTTGTTACCAATACAAATCCACACCGTTGGACCCAGGGTGGTGAAATTTTGCAGGGGACCCCAATTTGACCTGGAATAGGTCAAAGGCTTTGTTTTAACCCAAGGTGACCACCCCTAGGGTAGGGGGCCCATTTTTTGCTTTTTAGCGCATTTTCGAGATGTCGAAATCGCTATTGCNGTCCGTCTGTCATCACCCTGATCACAGGATCCATAAGTCCTAGACCCATGATGTATATATGTTTTTTGTATGTCCTGACCTGCCATTGGTGCATCAACACTCAGTTACTCGATCCGTTAAAAAACCCCGTTAAAACTACCAAAAAACTTTGCGAATCGAGAGTTAACACTGGCACAAGGAACGGCCGCCATTGCCGGAAGTCGAATAGAGCATTTTTCAAGCATTCAAGAGTGGTGCGAAGGCGTGCAAAAGAATTAGTTGTTTTTTTTAGTTGACGTCATTAGAATATGTGTAAAGGTTTAGAGACTTTTACGTCATCATTTGTGGTGACTTGTAGTTACATTAAAGAGAAAATAAAAAATTTTAAAATGTAAAGAAATGACTTTTAAATTTAAAAATGTCAGGTATATTCATTACACAAGAAAATTCATAAAAATATGTCTAAAATCTAAACACAATTACTGATAACTACATAATGCTGATATCTAACATAAGTACTGATACATAATACGAAAATGCGCTAACACGTCCTGAGTTCCAAAAGGGACCAGGCTTAACATGATTTTTTCCTTAAATGAGCTATATAAAAAATGAAAATCACGTCAAGAATATTTGTGCCAAAATAGTGCGCACTGTGCAAGAGTCTAATATTAACATTCCCTAAGCGGTAAAATCAATTAGTATTAGACTATAATATTTCCATGACATATCCCCAATCTTTACTTTGAAATTTTGCAGTGGACCACAATTTGACCTGGAATAGGTCATAGGCTATGTTTTACCACAAGGTGACCACCCCTAGGGTAAGGGGGACATTTTTTTTTTGCTTTTTTTCCTTATATGAGCTATATAAAAAATGAAAATCATGAATTCTCTTATTTCGCGTGTAGGTTAAAGCATAAAACTTTGGGTAGTTGTTAAGTATATTTCTACGATGGCAACAAGTGAAAGCAATATTTAAAGTATCAAATACTGGGGTCCAGGGTCCCAAATGTAGTTTTTTTCTTATATTAAAAACTGACTAATCACTAATTATCCAACACTCCGTGTAGGTAGAAGTATGACACTTTGGTAAATTGTTGAGTAGCCTCTTTGAATGATTATTGTCGTAATTTTTTTAAAGAAATCACTAAAAGTGGGACCCAGGGGCCAAAAAACTTTTTTTTAAATACTAAAATCGATGCTTATCCACTTTCCTGAGTAGGTAGAAGCATAAAACTTTGGGAATTTGTTGAGTACACTTTCGCAATTGTAAAATGTTGAAATAAATATTTAAAGTATCACTCATTGAGGGCCCAAATGTATTTTTCCTTATATAAAAACTGACTCCGATTTCCCGTGTGGGTAGAAACATGAAACTTTACAAAGTTGTTGAATGGTCCGTTGTGACAATAATTAGCGGAAAATAATTTTAAAATTCCCACTCATGAGGTCCGGGGGCCAAAAAATGTTTTTTTCTCTTACAAGGGCTACTTAAAATATGAAAATCACTAATTATCCTATTTAATAATAATAATAAAAATAAAATGATAATTTATTTAGCGTTGTATCCTTGCAAGGAGCCAGGCTCACAGCGCTTTACAAGGAAAACAACAATACATATATCATTAAAAAAGAAACATTCATAACATATTAACAACATAAATAACAATACGCTATACTCAATACATCAGCTACGTTAATCATTAAAAGAAATGTGGTTTTATTATTTTTGAAAATAAATTTTAAAAAGATGTGTCTTAATTGCAGTCTTGAATGAACTAGAATTTGAAATGCTACGGATGTGTAATGGAAGAGAATTCCATTGTTTCCCGCGTAGGCAGAAACATGAAACTTTGCAAAATTATTCAGCAGCTTATTGTGACAATTTTTTGTAGGAAATAATTTTAAATATCACACTCATGGGTGCCGATTGAAATCAAAGGGATATTGAATTAGTGTTTACCGGTTCTAGGCGCTAACTGAAATCTTAAATTACCGCTGCAAAGCGAGGGTAAATAGCTAGTACATATATAAATATAAACATGATCTATAGTGTTTTTGAACAGTGTGTGACATTAGACCATTACCAAAACCAAGTAAATTCAAAACATGAGTCTTTTTAAGAAAAAGGATTTTCATGATCGTCTTGTTTTCACATGTTTTAAAACTTTCACAATCCTAGCTATTTTTACACATGCCCCCCATTCTTGCATTACGCGATGCTTGTTGTAGTGCCCCAAAAGTAATAACATATTTAAACAAATCAGACGTTTAAATTCATTTTCAATTTATTTAAAACCTTTCTATATATACAAGTATATTTTTAACTCTGGAGTAGGCATGTTATAAATGGTAAAAAATTATTTTTATTTGTTTAATATGTTCAAATGTTACAGAGCTTAGGGCAATCATTGTCTCCAGAAACCATTCAAATCTTCATCTCTATTATGGTTGACTTTGTTGTTGTTTGTCATGGATTTCTTATATAACCTGTTAAAATAAATATGTCTTGGTCCGAATATCTGTTTTAAAAAAGTATGTTTGAGTTAAAATAAATCAGTTTAAAAATCATTAAGGTATACCTACATTATAAAATCAAAAATGAATATAGCAAATGTTCAAGGTATTTAATGCTCTCAATTTTTCAATCTACTTGAAAGTTGTTGATTTTTAGACCTTTAATTCAGCGGCGGATGTAGGTTTCTCTGCATGGGGGGTCGAAGGGAATTTTCAAGGGGGCGCCTCCAAATTTTACTACTAACCGAGCATTACGTAAATACTAATTATTAGCCGGCTAAATTGGTGCATGTTCCTAATCATTGAACAAGTCAAACAGAAGCAACAATATAAACACATATGTTTTGAAAATAGTGACGTAAATTTATTTCAATAGTATTTTTAGAATATGTATTGGATTAAGAAAGAAACTCGAATAGATAAAGAATACGCGAATACATAAAGAGCCCCGAGACAAATTAATTTCATGTCTACATGATTTTATTGAAGCAAAACGTTCTCACTTAGATCACGTTCATTTGAAATTATTGCCAATCCAGACAGAGATTTGTTTGTCGTTGTTGTGTGCAAATAATTTCGATGATTTTCAAACACTGCTAACAGGAAGATTGAAGTAAATTTGTATTGACAAATTAGTGTGACCTAATGCATTTATTTTTCAGTTAAGAATGTTAGAAACTCTTTAGGCTGTAGTTCCCTTGACACTGATAGTCATTGGTTTGCTTAAAAATCTTTGAAGGTATAATATTCAATGATTGCTCCTTCAAGGTTAATGTTTTGTTTGTAAATGTTGCATACCCTTCGAAAAGAATCTTTATTTTTCCGACGTTTGTGATGGCTCAATACAATAGAAATAAATTACTATTCCCCGAAGTTCATTAAATCGATCATCTATTTTTGTTACAATTGTATCCAGCATAGAGAAGTACGTTACAGATTTAAAGCTTGTAGGTAGATCATCTCCCCTTTCATCTCCGCTAAATTCGCCTGCTTTATTTTGCTTTTTTTGCAATTCGCTGGTCTTTAAATTTGTCTTTACCATCTAGTTTGGAATAATTTTCGCTAGTAAAATAATTAACATATTAACATCTACTAACAGAATTTCAGAAAGCTGTATCTCTTCTCATTTCAACAAACTTAGGTCACGCTTCAAGTGGGGGTGGGGCCTGAACTTGCGATAGTTTGTTATAAGGGGGAGGTGGGTCCGGCCACGTGTGATGTTACACATTTTAAAAAATATTGTTTTTTATTTTATGTTTTTAGTAGAATTTAAAAAGCTTCAACAATAATCTTAACTTTTTTGTTGTTAAAATATTAGAATTAGTTTATGTAAAACTATAATGAAATGTGTATCTCTTGAATGTGTTGTTCATAAGTCTGTGCTGGATGCAACCAGACTGATAACGAAGGTTAAGGAATGGGTTGACAATCATGTTCGCACCAACCAAATTTTCACTCAAGTTCTGAAGTATAAAGACATACAAATTTGTGACAAAGTACTATGCTCATATTTCAAAGTTTAACTGTCGAGATTCTTTGCTCCTCTTATAACAAAAACCAAAAAAAACTGACGGACTTAGACCTTTAGAAAGAGCAGATGCAGATTCTCATAAACTCATAATTTTCCTTTCTTGTTTGTGATAGAAACTCTCAAATTTGACGACATCATGCCGATAACAATTATAATCAATAAGTTTTCAAAGTACAGCATGTGATCTTTGTTGTCTATCTTTACAAACCAGCTTACAGGTTTGAATTTTCAAAGTATGTCACTTATATTTTGCCTCACAAACATTGTTGAAGAAACATGCAGGACAACACAGAGCTCGTAGAGTAGAATGTGCACCCCAAATATTTCAAAAATCATCTCAGTTAAAACGCATTCGTCCTTTGAGAAACGCTGTTAAAAGGCAGAGAACCCATGGCAATTATTGCCCGAAGAGAAAATGCACATTTAGAAGTTGTTGAGTGGCCGAGTTGACCTGTCTGCAATCATCCTTCAAATTCGATCTAGATCGAGTTACTGTTTCATTTAATAGTTGTCAAAACTGATGACAATTAACTATTCTACTATTAAAGTCATTTTAATAATCTGACAGTTCTTTTAAGTATAGGTGTGTACCGGATTTCGGCTCCAGTTCCGGCAAATCCATAATCCGTCAATTAAAAAAATCCAGCTCGGCAGTATTTCACTTCATAAATCCGGCATGCTAGTAGAGTCCTATTTTTTTTTTATATTATACATTCATAATTGCTTTAGCAAATCCGGAATCCGGTTATTTAAATAAATAAAACAGATCTCACTCCATCTCCGGACGGGTTTCGTCATTTTGAATCTGATACATCCCTACATTTCAGCGGAAATTTTATATTTTAATACTGTTTAATAGTGAAGTGTGTTTTAAGTATTAAATTAAATATTTTAATACTGTTTAATAGTGAAGTGTGTTTTAAGTATTAAATTAAAGATTTTAATACAGTTTAATAGTAAAGTGTGTTTTAAGCATTAAATTAAATATTATAATACTGTTTAATAGTGAAGTGTGTTTTAAGTATTAAATTAAATATTTTAATACTGTTTAATAGTGAAGTGTGTTTTAAGTATTAAATTAAATATTTTAATACTGTTTAATAGTGAAGTGTTTTTTAAGTATTAAATTAAATATTTTAATACTGTTTAATAGTGAACTGTGTTTTAAGTATTAAATTAAATATTCTAATTGGCTGTTAATTATTTTAAATTTCTAAAGTGTGACGTACTTTGTGGGAGTGGGGTACCGAGATTTGCGACTGGGGGAGGTGTTTGCAAAATTGTCAAAAGTAGCGTGACGTACTTTATGGACGGCAATTTATTTCTTCCACGAGGATCAATCGTTTTGCAAATGCAATGTCAATGCTCTTGCGCTGCAAGTAGTTTGATAACACGAACTTATTATTCAATAACTTTTGTACAAATAACAGAAAAAAAACAAAAGAATATTTTGCTGTTAAATCCAATGACCCCATTGTTTCTGCTTTATATACTGTTGGTTCC
Organism: Radix auricularia; assembly: GCA_002072015.1. NCBI lineage: Eukaryota > Metazoa > Mollusca > Gastropoda > Lymnaeidae > Radix > Radix auricularia. The sequence goes on along the minus strand of MUZC01001132.1, from coordinate 78,621 downwards.
CCTGAATGTATATCTTAGAGAGTGGCTAGAATAGCAGAGAATGATCCAACAACTGCATCAACTGTTTGCTTGCCCATCTTGTATCAGAAAATGTTTTCAGAGTATCTACTGTTGATTCATATTGAGATGTATGATGTTCTTTAAGAGAATGTAGACATGGTAAAATATATTGAAGGCCTCATTTAAGTCCAGACCCAGACATCACAGATTCGACCGTCGTACGCCTTTCCTCCACAGATTCTCAGCATTGCTGTTAACCACAGTATAAAAGCCTATAAATCTTTCAACATGTCCTGATATTAAAGCTGAACGTAAACAAACTGACATCTGATCCATCTTAGATATATCAACGGTTTAATCAATAATAAAAGAATTGTGTAGAGTTAATATCATTATCAATTATTACCGATAATTCAGATGCAAGTGAGTCAATTAAATTATGACTTAAATAAAGTTCACTTTTCTTTCCAGACTTTAGATGACTGTCTAAAGTGGAATCATATTTGACTAATAAAGATAACATTTCCCGAAAATCTCCAGTATAACTACCATTACAAGAGCAATAATGTACTCGGTGTCCTCTAAAGGGCAAACCTTGTTTTGCTAAGAGCAACGTCACGTCTATCATTCATTTCAATACTTCTCTATTCTTTTCCTTTTGGCGACGCTCCTGACAGATCAAACCAGATGATACAGTTTTGATATACGATATTTAGCAAGCCAATATTGTCAAATTGCAGTTAAGCGTTAATTAGATTAGCAACCTTTTTCTCCTTCAGCTGTGGTGAACCCTTTTTAGTGTTCATCGCTGGCGTCTTAAGGGGGGAGGGGCATTTTTAGAACTAACAGGGGCGTGGGTCGGGGGGGGCAAGCCGCCCCCTTGCAATTTAGCTAAATCCGCCACTGCTTTAGTTACAAGCTACTTACTGTGTTTAAAAGATCATTTAGTCAAGCTTTCAATAGTTATTGCGAACCATGAGTAGCTTACTTCCCTTGAATGTTTTTGCGGCTTACAATATGGAATTAATAAATATGTTGCCCTATCTGGTCTAATTACATAAGAGAAAGAAATAGTTAAAACTAATGAGCCCCCCCTGTCCTTCCCGATAATAAGAATAACAATAATAATAACAATTTCATCTCCCTAAGCGGCCCTATTTGTTTGACCAACAAGGAGAAACTAAGCTCAAACAAGTCCAACACCATCAGAACATTCTGTAGGTCTCATCATTTTGAACTCTTTAACAAAATACTTCAAGAAAAAAAAATTAATTCTCTGCCTGCCAGCAACAAACAACCACTTTAACATGGCTATATGACTAAAGTGGCATATTTTCTCTTTCACGTAATATCCCCTCCCTTTAAGCAGGATTTAAAATGTATTAATATAATGCGCACCGCACAACAGTCTAGCATAAGCACTGAAAAAATCAGGAAAACCCCATTGACACATAATATTTCCTTAACATTAACCCTCTAACGGTGCGTTGAGCGTCAAGTTGGAAACTGTGGATTTTTTGTAAGGCATCTCCAACCATTACATTATTCTCTGACTGACTAGGAAAAGTCAATGAATGATACCGTTAGACATCAACATTAAATGGAGACCTCCTTGACCACCCCGTGGAACTTTCTTACACTTGGGTTAATTGTGATGAGAGTTCTTAAACACCTCTCCCCTAACCCAAGGCTAATTAAAAGTAATATTAGTAGGATGCGTTATTTTCAGTGTGAGTGATTAGTTCCCCTTACTCTGTTACTGCCTCTGGCATTACTTTTGTAAACCTATTGATTCCATAACCGTAACAGATGTCTTAACTTATCGTGACATAACATGCATGGTGACAGTCTGACAACGCACCTCGCCATATGTGTTATTTTCTGGGGGGGGGGGGGGGGG
>MUZC01001132.1:34089-46088 GCA_002072015.1 Radix auricularia | reverse complement strand
TTTTTTTTAATTAATCCAAACTTATTTCATTGAATAAGATGATAAAAACGCTGTTTTATCAGCCAAAAAAAAATATGAAGAAATATAAGTGGAGAAATTTAAAAACGTGGTTATATCTTTAGATCAACAAGTTCAACGAGAATTGTTTTTTATCAAGGGATATAGTTTAAAAGAAAAAAAAAGAACGTTTTGGTAAGGTGCATATAGTCTCCTTGTTAGAAAATATCCGCATATAACACCATGTAACCTACTACATGAAGTATTTGCACATCAAATAAAATACTGTTTTGACATTCATAAATAAAATATCAATAAATGATTTAAAACCATAATATCTTGCAACATTGACCATAGAACCAGATAGTACACATAATTTGAAATTACGACAGCCTAACGCACAATTCGTCTGCCATGAAAGCTAGTAAAGTAAATGAATAAATATGTTTACATACTAATGATACAATTTCTTTGTAAAAAAATCATTTATCTATTAATACAAACAAAAAGCATATTAACTGAAACCGTAACATAATTTACTACTTGCAAGTAAAACACACGTTTGCAGGTTTGAACCACCAGGTTATGTAGATATAGTCATAAACAAGTTCGCCAATCATTCTGCGCGGTTGGAAATTCCATGCAAAAACTGCCGTGGCGATAAAAATAGCGCATATTTTCGGCCCAATGGTGACGTGTTAAAGTGTGTAGTTTTCATATACTTATTACGTGTACCGATTATTTTTCCAAACAAATCGATGCTTTTTTGAGCGAACTAATATCTAATCAAACAAATGTTGAGCGTCCCGTTTATTAAGACTCAGAATTATGAATATTTTTGTATCACCATTATTTTACCTCTTCAAAAATTTAAAGGGTTGTGGTCGGAAACGGCTGTACTCTTTAACTGCATTCAAATGCGCCCTCAAATTGTGTGCCTACTTGGGCGGACCGCCCCCACCGCCCCACTGTAGCTACGCCACTGGCCGTAGCGCCATGGATGATATCGATACTAATCAACGTTGGGTTAACTTTAGCAAATGCAGTTGTAAATTGTGTTTAAAAATAAATGTATGGTTTTTTATGTGTAATTCCTTTAAATTTTAGCAATAAATTAATGTTAAAGATATTGTTTATACATCAAAGTGTAAAAGTGTTTGGGACTTTCAAAAAAATTAAGAAAGTGATAGCTACTGAGTGCAATATTTCTCAAGAGGATATACAGATATATTTGTTTTTTTTAGGTTTTGGCATTTAGCAATCAATTTTGACAGTCTTCCATTTTCTAAAGTTTAAAACGAAAAACGTTATTAACTTAATTAACATCATGCATTCTTTAAAATTAATATAATATGTCTTTTATTTTTAAATTAGCTGAATACAACCTAACATTAAATTTTAATGTCTGTAATGTTTTTATTACATATAATTTTTTATAATTAAATAAAGCAGTTTATGGTTAGGCCATGCTGCCATAAACTGTAATAAATTGCTACTTGTTATTTATATCCTTAAATTATACATTGCTTATTTTTTGTTTGATGACACATTTGTATTCAGTCCTGTTTTTTATACACATCCCTCGTCTCAAATAGAATTGGGAGTGCATATAAAACATATTGGTCAGAGTATTTTGCATTATATATGTAAAATATTAGTTCAATTACGAATAAATTGAAGTTTTATAGAATAAGTACTTTAATGGGACAATTACATAATCCTACAGTTTTAGTAATATTTGAAAACATATTTCTTTCAATCGTTTTGTAACATTTTAATTGATAGGGATATGTCTATTACTAAAAGTAGTTTTGCTTTTTATATTTTGTCTCTTTAGTTATTAAAAAGTGAAAAAAGGGGTTTATTTGCTAGGTGCCTTAATGAAGATCATTCAAACAAAGTAGACCCAGGTACAAAAATTTATTTTGATTGTTATTTTTCTTGCACATGCACCCATACAGAAACAGAAATATTATTTTATTCATTAATTATAGCTATTCTATAAACATTAACTTGAATGTATTGGCCTGACATAATGTAATGAGAGGCATCACTTGCAAAGGAGGGGGTGTGGGTGCGGACAACACCATGTGAACCATCACAAGGGGTGACAACAAACTGTATAATTCCGTATGTTCCCATTGTTTGGCTATGACTGAATCATAGAAGGTCTATTGGGTAAGTTGTGAGGGGAGACACCATGAGCTAACGAACTGGGTGACACCAACCCTAGAGGTCGTCCAAAACAATGTCGTACAACTCAGGGGGAGGAGCCAAACTTTTGTAAGGAGGGAGCACATTTAAAATGTCAGACGACACATCAAAACGCACTTTAAATAAAATTTTACAATTTATTTAATGCCATATTACATTGCTTCAATCGAGTTATGCTATCAGCTTTTAAATTACACTAAATACATGATAAATGATAAAGCATGGATTTGAAACATACTCATTAAAAATTTTTTTTGCTATTATGGGGGGGGGGGGTGGGGTCGTAGGTCAAATCTTTGTAATATCTTCTTGGAGGTGGTTTTAATATTTTGTGACTGGGAGCGGGTAAAAAATAGAAAAAAAATGCCTGAAAGTATTTATGTATGAAAAATAAGTAATGCAAATTTATAATAGCTAATTACAATCAACAAAGTCTAAATAAAATATGATAAACCTAGTAGTGAAATATAATTTTAAAATACAGCTAGATCTAGACTCTTGGAAAGGTTTTTATTTCACTTTCCTGTGTTACGATCATTGAGAAGCAAAATATATATTTTTTAAAAACCTACCCTATATATATATTATAATATCATTATTATACATAGATTCGAAATAACGAGATTTTTCGCTTAATTTCTACAAACGATGACACACTGTGGTCGAGTGGCAGCGCGCTGGCGTTCCTATGGTTCCTGGTTCGAATCCATGTGTAGGCAAGGATTTATTCCCAGGACCTAGGGTGCCCCTGCGTCACCCAGCTGTGAATGGGTACCTAACAGTAGTTAGACGGTTGGGTAATGCGTTGAACCATCATAGCCGTGGCCTATGAACGCTGCCTTACATGCCAATAGATCATTCGTAATGATCTGTTGACACAATATCTTCGGCATAAGAAGAGCTTCTGTATAGATATGATATTAGGATAAGGCTCCATAGCCTCTGTAATATATAAAACGTATATTTAAACAGTAAATGTTTTCAATTTATTTTGCAACTGTAATAATTCAGATTAATTTAATAATTAAATTAATTGACCTTTGACATGGACTACGTCATATTCTGTTATTAACATCAAGAACATTTCGTGTTAATTCTGTGCTTGGAATACGTGATATTCTCCTTGAACATAACATAGCTCACGACGAGGACCACAGAGACAATAAGAAATCAATTCTTGAAGTCAATATTCCGACACTCAAAACAATGGACTTATCTACCATAAAACATCTGAAGTATTCCAATCATCAAGTCTTTCAAGGCTGCACTTGAAACACATTTCTGCTACATTTATCTTCAACGTTAATGACACAACATATCTTTTAATGATGAACGTAGCCTATGTGTTCAGTGTTAAGTATTGTCATGTATGCGGTTGTTATGTTATAAATGTTTTTATTTAATACGATGTTATCTTCATGAAAAAAAGCGCCGTGAGCCTAGTTCCTTACAGGGATACAGCGCTATAGAAATTATCCTATTTTTATTATTATTATTATTAATTTATTTTTTAAAAGTTTAAACAGAAAAATTATATTCAAATTGTTACTATACATTCTCATTCAATTAAATTTAATATATAGCTTACAATTTAAGTCTTTAAATTTTATTCGTTATTTTATTCGTTTTTATTCGTTTAATTTTTAAAAATCCTCTTTTAAACCCGTATTTATACTTTAAAAAATATATATATATATATTGCAGGTTTACTTGTTAATAAATAATTTTTGGTAGCTTTGCCATGACTTTTTAAAACAATATGTTAAAATTTTGGTTGATTATCAGTAAGTTTATCAATTAACTAGCAATTTACCCGCGCTTCTCTGTGGATATTAGGATTTCAGTTAGCGTTGAGAACGCGGGTAACACCAGTTCAAAACACCTATCGATTTTAATCTGAATCAAGATGGACTTTATAAATATATTATTTTCAACCTTCAGGCTCCTACGTACACAAAATCTTGGAGATTTAAAGATGCGCCTTTTTTAAAAAAAAAATCATATGGGGAAAATACCTATATTTCGGTAATCGTCAACCTACTGAAAGGTGATTTAATCTTACCATCGCGGAAAGAGGGGATACTCAACAACTTCCCTAAGTTTCAAGCTTCTACCTACATGGAAACTTGAAGAATTAGCGTTGATTCCGTTTCATATAGTCCATTTTAAATAGAAACAATGTTTTGGGCCATTGGCCACCCATGATTGGAAATTTAAAAAATTTATATAATATTTTTCCTTGTCTACCTACACAGGAAATAAGAGAATTACAGATTTTCAATTTTTATAAATCTCATATATAAGAAAAAAAATTGGGGGCTCGCCCGCCATAAGTGTGTATTTCAAAATTTCTTTTACACGAAGTTTCGTCGTGAGGGGGTAATTAAGCATTTCTCAAAGTTTCAAGCTCTTGCATGCACAGAAAATAGGAGAATTAGGGATGAGTCTGATTTTAAGGTAAGAAAAACTATATTTTAGCCCCCGGTCCCCCATAAGAGGGAAATTTAACTTTTTTAATGCCAATTTTTTATGAGAGATTGTACTCAACAACTTCTAATAAGTTACATGCTTTTACGTAAACGGGGAATAGAAAAAAATTAGTGATTTTCACTTTTTAAATAGTATATATTTGAAAAAAAAACTACTTTTGTGCCTACGGTTCCCAGTAAAGGATATTTGAAATATTTTTCAACCTGCTACCATCGCGAATGTGAATTTATCAACTCCCCAACGTTTTACGTGTCTACCTACACGGAAAATAAGAGAATTAAAAAAATTCCATTCTTATAAATCTCAATTAAGAAAAAAAAAGTTTTGGGGGCCCGGTACCCATAAGTGCGTATTTCAAAATTCTTTTACACCAACTTTCGTCGCGAGTGGGTACTTAGCGATTTCCTAAAATTTCATGCCCTACCTACACGTTAAATTGCAGAATTAGTGATGAATAGGTCTCTAATATATGAAAAAATATATATTTTGGCCCCTGGCCCCCCATGAGGGGGAGTTTTAATAATTTTTTAATGCCAATTTTGGTCGAAACCGTGTACTCAAAAAATTTCCAAAGTTCCAGGCTTCTATCAATACGGGAAGTAGGAGAGTTAGCGATTATCAATTTTTTATACATCTCATATAAGGAAGAAAATTTTGTTTATGGGCCCCTGCTCTCATGTGTGGGAAATTTAAAATTATTTTTCTTCAAATTATCGTTGAGAGCAAGTACTCAAACAATTTCCAAAGTTTCATGCTTCCACCTACTCGCGAAATGGGAAAACTTGTGACTTTTTAATTTTTATAAAGCCCATATAAAGGCTAAAATGGTTTTGGGCCTCCGGCCATTCATGAGCGAGATCTTTAAAATTCTTTTTCGCCACTTTTCATCGAGAGAGGGTACCCAACAACTTCCCAAAGTTTCATGCTTCTACCTACATGAGAAATTGGAGAATTAGTGATGAATTAGTTAGTGAGTCAGTCAGGGCTTTCCCTTTTATTATATCAACTAGCAATTTGCCTGCGCTTCGCTGCGGGAAGAGGAAGTATTAGTGATACGTGAGTGAGTGCATAAAAAACTATATTTTGGCCCCCAGCGCCCACCAAGGAATATTTAAAATATTATTTCACCTGCTGCCATCGTTGAAGTGTATTTAAAAAATCCCCAACGTTTTATGCGTTACCTATTTGGGAAATAGGAAAAATATTGTGCTTTTCAATTTGTATATAGCACATATTTGAAAAAAAACAACATGTTTTTGAGGTCCCGGCCGCAATGAGGGTGAATTTTAAAATTATATTACGCTAATTTTTGTCGCCAAAGGCTACCCAACAACTTCCTAAAGTTTTATGCTTCTACCTATATAGGGAATGGGAGAATTAAGGATTTTGACTTTTATATAGTTAATATTAGGGAGAAACTACATTTTCGCCTCCCAGCCCACAATAAAGAATGTTTTAAATAAGTGTTCACCTTCTACCATCTTGGAAGTGTAGTTAACAAACCCCCAAAAAGTTAATGTGTTTGTCTATTTGGAAAAAAAGGAGAATTATTGATTTTCAAAAATTTATAGCACGTATAAGGAAAAAACACATTTTTTGGACCCAGGCCCTCATGGGCGGGCATTTAAAAATTATTTTACGCCAATATTCGTCGTTTTTAGGGTACCCAACAACTTCCTAAAGTTTTATGTTTTTATGTACACGATTAATTGTGGAATTTGTAAAAGTCGGTTTTTAATAGAAGAAAAAAATATATTTAGACCCCCTGCCCCCTGTCAGTGGAAATTTATCATTCTCTTTCACCAACTTTCATTTGGAGATTGTACTCAACAACTTCACAAAGTTTTATGCTTCTACCTATATGGAGATTGGGGGAATTAGTTATGTGTAGCTTTTATATAGTTTATATTAGGAAAGAAATTACATTCGGCCCCCTCAGCCCCCAGTAAGAGATATTTTAAAATATGTTTTCATCTGCTACCATCGCGAAAAAGTAATTATCAATTCCCCAACGTTTCATGAGTCTACCTACTCGAGAAATAAGAGAATCAGTGATTGTCAATTTCTTTTAATCCAGGACATCTTGCAATCACGTTGCATCTGACAGACTGAGAAATAATTAAGTTGATAGTTTTATAACAACCGTCTATTGTCTAAAGAAGAGTCACTTTTGGTCACCCATGTACGGCTGATATTTGTCATTTCCGTGTCAATCAAAGTCAAAAAACATAATTTGTCGACGTGTCTCAACGACGTCATCATTTTATTTTTTTCATCGGTACATTCTCTACATCCTAGTTACGTACTGTGGCCGTAGATGTGTTTTTTTATATTGCTTATAAGACAAATGTTTTGATTTTTATAAAGATTGTGTTAGCAGACACATTTCCGTATTTTTCAATACGACGTTGCAGTCTGTCGTGTATTCGCTTTATAAGTTGATGCGCCACACACAGTAAAGTAAGAAAGCATCAGGCACAGCCATCGGAAGCTGATATTCTAGCTTATCTACTTGACGCTTTGTTTGAGCTCAACAGTTTATCTTTCCACACTTAAGCTTATCATGACGAGTATCTTTATTTCTTTCTATTTTAAATAATTTCAGCTGAGTTAGGTGAAGCGATTCAGGGGCATTTTTCAGATAATTATTTTCGGCTTCTGGCTTTTCATAGCTGGTACAGAATTTCTGTTTCTATAGAGCAAATGAAAATTTCGTTTTTCTTGAATATACTGTCAAAGTTATCTGCTCCGTGATGTAAGAGATCTTGTGGACATGTTTAGATTACGAAATCGACAGCAAGGAAAATTTTCTTGATCTCACTTTAGCTTTGTTGTTATTGCCTTTAGTATACCGATATGATCCTAATTTCTTGATCTCACTTTAGATTTGTTTTTATTGCCTTTAGTATACCGATATAATCCTAATTTCTTGATCTCACTTGAGCTTTGCTGTTATTGCCTTTAGTATACCGATATGATCCTATTTGTGGACGACAATCAACAGATCCGTGTAGCGTTCTGGGTTCTGGATATAATCTTATTAAGACAAACTCTTGTCAAATATAATATGTTCTTTATTGTGTTAGAAATACAAGTATAAATCCTTTAATATCTGCATTACACTGAAGTCAATACAGCCATCCAGACATCCAACTATTGGCCTACAGGCTCCGGTGTTCACGATTTTCGAGCAACCTCAAAAACACAATGTTGTCACCAGCACAGCCCTGGCCTAACGTCCACTCGACTCTCAGACATTACACCACCCTCTGACGTTTACTAGACTCCCACACACTACACAGTTCCACACTATTTATAGCCCTTGCACGCACTCTCAAGTCATTGCCTGACATTCAACAAGTCCGTCAACTGAAAACCGTTCAAACATTCTCACAACAACTCACAACAACTCAGTGACAATGATTCTCATACCTTGACAATCCGAACCTTTAATTTTTTTCGATGGATTGATAGTTAGAATATGCATGATTGTATTTAATGTTGTTGTTTTTTGTCTTAATAGCCTGCAACATCATCAGATCAGATAGCGAGTGTTTAGAATTATTGTCTTGCCCTTTATCATTGGAGATTTTCAGCAACTTTTATGATGATCGAGTTTACAATGAATTCTGTCTTTGAGTACATTTAGTTTTAATAAATTTTTGTTCCTCTTTGCGCACTGTGATAATTGTTTACACCAGCGTGGACTAAACTAAACACATATTCTTATGAACAGAGATCTAATCTCTAAAGGCCTTGGCTAATACCTGCGCAAACTGCTCCATCTGCTGAGCAGCGCTATAGAACATTGTTTTCACGTGGGACTATTTTGCCTCCCTTACCTACCCGGGCTATATTCTGCGCGGGACACAACATCAGTAGATGTGTGACCGTTTCAGAGGCTGGGCTGCAATGACGGCAGTTCAAGTCCCTGTTGTGGCCTAGCCTATTTAAGTAAGAGTTGGTTGGGCAATGCTCAGTGCGCATTTGGGTAACTAAACTCTGGTCCCTTCGGTTTAGCCCACACCACTGGTCTGATCTGCTCGGCCTGGACATGTTAGCGAATACTCCATAGCCATCTTATTATCTTTCCACTCCTGGTACCACTTTTCCCTGAAGTGGTCCATTAGCCAGGTCTTTGCCCCGAGATAGGTAACCGGGACTTCTGGTTGCGGTTGGGCTTCTCCAGCTTTTGCCAGGGAGTCTGCTTTTTTTTTCATTGCCTTCGACATTCACGTGTCTTAAGATCCACTGTACTGTTATCTTACGACCAAGTCTCTCGAGCTTACAAACTTTTTCCAAGATGCCATCGACTAAGTGGGTACTACGTTTCTCGAAAAGCAAGACCTCGAGTGCAGTTCTCGAGTCACAGAACAAGACTGTGTCAAAACCTACTAGTTCCGACCCTTCCAGTGTTTGGTGCGCACTTTCCAGGGCCCTGTGTATAGGCTCAGGCTCCGCGTCGTAATTCGACGCCATGGTCGAACAGGGCCCTGAAAGTTCCTCTTTGGTGGCCCTCCTATTGGGCATAGGATGAGCGCACCATATCCTGCAGTTCTTTCTCTCCGGTTGGCAGACCCATCCATAAACACTTTCACTGGGGTTCGCGAGAACCCTTCAATTGCCTCAAGGGCAGCCGCTTTCTGCAAATGTTCAGGGATGCGTCTCGTCACTGCCGTGTCAGCCAAAGACAAATGTACGCTGGGATGTGTAGCTTCCGCATAGGGCGGTTTTATTGGGACGCGAATGGTTTCTTGTCTGTTTCGTGGGGATTGAATTGATGCAACAATTGATGCATGAACGAAGGCCGTTTCAAATTCCCACGTCCACCAGCGTGGACTAAAAGTGTGAATTTTGCTTTGTTTTGGTGTTCAGTGTTCAAGAAGGATTTTGTTATGAATTGTTAGTCATATAATTTGTTTTTCACAATTAAAACTTGAAAAAAAAACTATATTTCTGAATGCATTGGAAATATTTTAAAAAATGAAGCGATGATTCAAATTACTTAAAAAAGGGAAATATTCCTTAAAGAAAATGTAAATAAAATTCTTTGCTTTTAGATTCTATAGATCATGTACAAGTCTGCAAAAATATGTGAAATTTCGAGTTTTACGATTTAAAATGATTCTCGTTAACATGTTCTTCATAGAAGATATCTGTCCATCTACAGGGAAAAAGAAGAATTCAAAGAATGTGTCAACCAAAACCTGCAATCTTGTAATGCCAGCAGAACTAGGCGCCGTTACACAAAACTTTTGGAAGATTTTGAATTTTTGTGCTCCTCTGGAGCAAGAGAAGGTTATAAGCAATTATTTTAAACATTAACATAATTAACTAAAATGTGAATCCTTGTGTACATTTACAATAATTCGATTTGAAATTAAAATTAAAAAATAAAGTTTGTGGTACAATTTGTTTTCATAACCAGTCTATATGCTGTATGATATTTTTATATTTTAAATCAGCCTCAATACAAGTTACATTCTTGGCTGAATTATAAAAGTCTGACCTATTTCAATAATATTCTCAGTAATCAACAGCTACATTCATGCCCGTATTATAAATGTCTGACTTATGTCAGTCCCATTCCCAGTAATGAACAGTTACATTCTTGAATGTATTATAACCGTCTGACCTATTTTAATGCCATTCCCAGTAATCAACACTATGATTCAGTCTGAATGTATAACAAACGCCACCAAGAAAGAGGAAGTAGGCTCAGAAGTAGAAAGCTGTGATCAGAGACTTTTGACTGAAGTTCAGGCTGCGCTACGAGGGAACGATTCTAATGCTGAAAAATGCTCGTAATATATCCTAACTTAGATCAAACCAAAACAACATTTAAATTCTAAGTGCTGTTAAAAAAATTAGTTCTTTTCATTTCAGTGTGTGTGTTTTGTTTTCTTTTATTAGAGTATCGCTTTTCTAACTCATTACTATGTGCTTATAATAAGTCTTTGCACAACTTTACGATCTTGCAGATTTTCTGCAAATGGGGTTTCTTACTTTCCTTAAATAATTGATAAGACAAGGCTTTAGCGATTGCTAAACACTTTAATTTATAAAGTACTTTAAAAACTTAATTATGCTATTAAATTTTCTAACCTACAGGGGGGTAAATAGTTTAAACTTAAATTTTATAAAGCTACATATTTGCATATTGCAAAATTGAACAAAACCATTGATATAGAAATTTAAACAAAATTATAATCAAATGCGTAAAGAATTTATATACATATCAATGTCAGTACTTAGAAAACTAAAGGCTGCGATGGATTGCCGATCGGTTGCAGGACTCGAGTCACGGGTTCGAGCCTCGATACTGGCAAGGCCCTCGGGGAAATTAGGCCAGCCACACAGTGGTGGCATAATAAACTTGTTAATTCTTCTTTACTTGGTTTAGAGTGAGCCATGGACTAAAAAAGAGGGTTGTATATTTTGTTTAAAATATTACGATTCTAAAATAGGATAAAGTGAATATATTTTCGAAATATAAAATAGTTTTGTGCGTCATAAATTTTGTGAAAACATTTAATAATTGAAACTATTAAAATGTTAAAAGCATATTCAATATAAAGTCTCATAATTGTCAACCATTTAAATTTATTGAAATATAATTATTGATTGGTTTTATAATAAATGATAATTGATGAAAGTGACATAAAGTTACAAACATTAGCACGTTTACTTACTCTCTCAATTAAAGACATTAGTTAGTCACCTTTTTAATGAAGTAATTTTATAGTATACTTTCATATTTTGTAAATAGACGTAGAGCTAATTAGTAAATTAAAAAAAAATCTTTTCATAATTATATGATTTAATTTTTTTTTTCAAAACCTCACCTCCCTTACATTTCAACCCTAAAATTTTTGTGATATTCATGTCATTATAACATTTCAGTTTATATTGCCTATATTTCATTAGAATTTTGGACCGATATGTAAGCTGCAACATTGCTGTTCATACTGGCAAGTCTTGCATAGACGATAGCGAAACACTACGTGGCCTCATCTTATTATTCAGGACTGGAGACTACCGTTGTCACGCGCAAAAAAGAGACCTGCGTAAGTTTAGTGGGACTTAAGTAAAATTCCCATACAAATTTTAAATAAATTACACACTAATAGAAGATTAAATATATAAATAAATAGTTATATCAACAATATAAATTTGTGTGTGCTTATATATATACATATATAAATACGTATATATATATATTATGTATATATATATATATATATAATTAAATAGTTAAATCAACAATATAACTATAAATGTCTGTGTGTTTATATATA
>MUZC01001132.1:23496-33815 GCA_002072015.1 Radix auricularia | reverse complement strand
ATATATATCATGCTGCAACGAACTTTAAATTTAATTTTACAAAATAAGTTTTCGCACATTTGAAAAGAAATAAATCACATAAAACTTAATTGTGGTCCGTTAATTTTTTATTGAATATTTTATTGCTAGGTCTTCCCACTTTCTGACTTGACTTGAAATGGTAATGCTGCATGTTTATGTTTGGTTTAAAGTGTCTTTGCATGCAACACATCATCGTGATTTTATAAAAGAATATTTTAAATGCCCGCATTAATGTATTTTTCTTATTTTACAACTATTTTATGTGATATTAATAATCTGATTCTAGTGTGACAAATTGTGACATTCTTTATTGCTTGAAGTAGATTTGAAATGGCTAATAGTCTAAAACGACCCAGAACAAAACGGCCCCGAAAATTGTGCTCTGACTAATAGTAATAAATACATTCAAATATTGTTTTCGTATTTCTACTCACCGATTCAGTGTTAGGTTAAGCTCACAGGAAACACTAATAATGACACCATAAGTATTTATTAATAGCCTTTACTCGATATGATACCAATACAAAGTTGTTTGTTGACAAGTAATAATATAAAAACATCACAAGATATAATGTTACAATTTTACCTTCTTTTTGAATGGTAAAACAGTTGAAAATAGCTTTTTAAAAAATGTTGTTTTATTTTATTAATTAATTAGTTATTATTATTATTTTATTTATTTATTATTATTATTTTTTTTATAATTTTTTTTTTGATTGGGGGGGGGGTGAGTTAAAATGTTAACAATTATTTTCTGGCCGTGTTAATCAGGGCCGCATTGAGGGGTTACTAGTCCAAAGCACAAAATGTTATATTACGAAAAAAATACCATTACTTTTTATTAATGCCGTTCTTAAATTAACCCTAAATATATCTTTCGGATGTTAACACACTTTGATAAAATTATAAAAAGTACCCAATTTTAATATGAACATTGAATATAAAACTGTAAATAATTAATAAATGCCTTTACATTAGCATATAAATTAGTATGTTATTTGTTTGAAAATGTTTAATTCTTCTTTTTTTTTTTTTATAATTTGTCTTTCAGGTAAATTATGACAGATTTTGGAAACCTTTGAAACTTTACTGATCTTTCATTTTAAAGTCTAAAAAAATTAAACACGGTATTAAATCATGAAATTTAACGTTTGTTCCTGTGTTGTTTTGTAAGAATGAGTGTCTTATAATTAAATTCTTTAAATTGTAAAGGGAAATCAACGTATAACACATACATTGTTATGTATTTAGGTATTATAAAGGGAAATCAATGCAACAATCTAATTAAAGACGAAAAGAAAGAGAAATTGTATGTTGTTTTTTTTGTGCATACGGGGAATGTGCATTTATCTCTGTGAATTCATAATACACTGTTTTAGTATTATATAAATACTGCGTTATTGTTTAATCTAATTCCGAGACGATATATGAAGCATGGTAGTTTAGCCCAATGAGCCCCATCTGACTGTAACAACTTATCGCATGAATGATTATGAATTGCATGCACACAAGCGTATGTCATGAACACATACACTGGGTAAGATCGAAATCAATAGGGATTCCCCCACCCCTTTGTCTGTAGTGATGTGTCATATAGTTATCCGCCTACCCATGGGCCTGCAGTGACTGTCCAGTTAAATGCTAAAGACAGGGGGTTGACCTCTACTGCCTCAGGTGTAAATTACACATATTGCGAGGTGTATTGTCAGACTTTCACCATTCATGGAATGTGCCCATACATTTATCACCCAGGCGATCAAATCGATAGGCCTACAACAGTAGTGTCGGAGGCAGTAGCAGAGTAAGGGCCAGAAATCAGGAACACTGAAAATTAAACATCCTACTATTTTTTTATATTAATTATCCCCTGTTTATGGGAGAGGTGTTTTAGGCTTTCATCACATTTAGCCCCAGTGAAAGAAAGTTCCACAGTGTTTTCCAGGAGGTCCATTTAATGTTGATGCCTATACCACGTCAAATAGATTGACATCTTCATGAATAACCTAGTCAGTCAAAAAAACATGCAATGGATCCTTCCAAGAAATGATGTTTCCAACGTGCGGCTTTTCCCGTCATTTAGAGGGGAAATATTAGAGCAGCTAAGAGAGAGAAAATTTTTATAATTCTGTTTTTTTTAAGAAAATAATAATAATATTTTATTTTCAATATTTTAAAATATTTTTTAAAATTTATAAATATATATTTTTTAAATTATTTTTTTTTGAGGGGGGGGGGGGTTAGACTTTAATAGCTTTATCTCGCCCTTTTTAACATGTAAATAGATTAAATAAGGCAACTTATTTATTCATTCTAAATTTTAAAAAAAAACCAAGGGAATCAAGCGAGTCCTGTCCGACAACAACTGGTGAAACCTTCAAAAATTGAGTTGTTTATCATAGTAGGTAGCTTGCTATTGAAAGTCAGTAAGTCGATAGATCTCAATTAGAGTGAAAAAGAGAGCGCATTGGGTACCCTGAATATTCACTCTTTTTTTTGGAGATATTTTACAATCAGGTTTATCTTAATTATTTAAAACTGTTTTTTATCACTCAACCGCAAATTTTAAACCTATATTCGGATCCAGACGTAGTCATTTTAACAGTTTGTTTAGGAAATAAATAACTTTTTGAAAAAAACTAGCAACAAAACTCAAATAGATGAGCCACGTAAATCATCAATTTTCTAGCCTGTGGCTATGAATGAATTCCATGCACCCGAAGTTCTTTAATGTGGAAAAGAAGTACATATATAACATTTGCAGGGCCTCTTCACTATGTGCGGGAAACAGGGATAGCTTCCATTTCAGATCACTGCTCCGTATCTTAGAACTGAAATGGCAAGAGAAAGTTCCAAACAGAGATATCCTTGCTCGAGCAAGCATTCCAGGCATTTTAAGCCAAAGACGCCTTCATTGGCGTGGACACGTCAAGAGAATGAAAACTGTTCGCTTACCCAGGGATGTGCTTTACAACGAGCGGGCGACACGGAAAATGTCGGTTTGTCGGCCATGTCTCAGATACACGGACAGATCCGGAAGAGACATTAAAGTCACCAACATTGACATTCAAAACTGGGAAAACTTGGCAGATTATGGATCCACGGTGCGGGCTTTAATGAAAGAATGATCACTAAGAGCAGATAATTAAAGAAAGGCGAAGGCAGTTGAAAAAAAAAGCGAGGAGGAAGGCCAGGCTAAACAGCCCTCCTGCATTCGTATGTTTGACAAGCAGAAGAGAAATGCCACTGGAGGATTGGTCTCATCAGCCACAACAACAACTGCAGATAATAAAGATAGATCTATCATCCTTCGTGGACGTACAAATATCTACATTTAAACAAATTAAACTTTCTCAGGAAAAAAAAAATTAATAAAAATAAATTTAAAATTAAAAAAATAAATAAATACAATATTATTTTAGGATTCTTGCTTGTTTCAATATGTTACTATTTTTGGGGTACTAAAACAATCAGAGCGTAATGCAAATATAAGCATATAAAAAGCTAGGATTTCAATGAGTACGAATTGTAGTAATATAAAACTAATGACGACAAGAAGATCTTGAAAATCCCATTTTTAAAAAATGTCTCTTGTTTTGAAATAACTTGCTCCTGCTACTGAACGAATTTCGCGCAGTGTCAAAAAAAAAAAACAACAAGACAAGACCATGTTGTCTATGTATATATTTTGATATTAAGTTGTTTTTTTTAAATCCTCATTTTATTGTATCTAACAAAGTAAACGTTAATTGTTTATCAATGGTAGCATTTATAAAACTGTTTATACATTTCATCTGCTTAATTAAAATCTATGGTTTACAATTTTTTATTTATTTTCATTTCATCCTTTATATTAACTCGTGGTGTCTGCTTAATTATTTGATTGTTTGTTGAAAAAACAATGGATCGATTTTAACCAACTTCTAGTAAACTAGCGACCAGAAATTTAGCAGGCATACTCTTGCCAACAATAAAAATGATCCTTCATAATTTCAGATGGACTGAATGTTCTGTAATTAGATGAGTGACTTTTTCGATTATCTCCATGTATCTCCATGTAGCTTTGTGCTAAAAGGTCGTGGTTATTATAATGAACAAACTTTCTGTTTTTTTTCCTGTTGCACAGTGCGTTGCGTATTATATTAAGCCTGATATTTGTATAAAATATTCCCGACGTGTCAATGTAAATGCGAGTAATTGATAGTCTGTCTCGCAGTGGGCATTAAATTGGAAATGTTTTTATAACCTTTTCCCGGGATCAAGTAAACCTGAAATTTAGTAGCCAGACTGTAGTAATTTGAAAAAATATATATTTTTTTAAATTTAAAGAAACCAAAAAACTTCATATATTTTAGAAATAATCCTCCCAAAAATTATCCTTGGATACGCGATGCGTATTAAACTGAACATTCTGTTAGTTAAGTTTCGTTTCATAAGGATTTGTAGTCCTAAACTTTTGTTTAGCTTTTTTAAAAAAAAAAATGTTTAAAATGATTATTTCTTTTTGTCCTGCTGTCTCACTGCCCGTGGTTGAACAGTCCGGGGTCAAACCGTCCGGGGTCAAACCATCCGGGGTCAAACCGTCCGGGGTCAAACCGTCCGGGGTCAAACCGTCCGGGGTCAAACCGTCCGAGGTCAAACCGTCAGGGGCCAGGAAGCCTTGAGACTTTTAACTCCAAAACCTGTCTGGAGACATTCGTGAGCGTTTTGAGCTACTCAAAGTCATCTGACCATTTGGACATATTCTTCAACTGAAAGTTTGCGTTCACACTGTTATTTTTGTAGACATGAGGAATTAAATGGAAATCCTTATTTTGTGTGTGAGTGAATAATGTTTTTGCCGCCGTTAGTGCATTTTAATAATAGAGAACTTCTTTTAAATCCTCCTTTCTATGAATATTGTATTACATTGATTAGAGAAATGTTCAATGTAGACTCTATATATTTTTTAATTTATGAAGAAACTAGATGAAATTAATTACGTAAATTAATATATCTTACGTAACAAAAACAGTACATAAATATTAGGGCTTTTATCTATTAATTTAAATTTTAATTTAAGGCCTTATAATCACTTTTTTCACTATGTTGTTTTCCTTCACATGTTGTGCCCTTTGAGGGCATTTTTTAAAAAATGCCATAACTTAAGAATTTAATTTTTAAAAAAAACAACCACATAATGTTGGTAGAAGATATATTTAAATATGAATACCTCAAAAGAATGTCGATAAATTTCAATTTTCTTAATGTTAATTAAGTAAAAGCAAATGTTCAATTATTTTTTTATATCACTTTCTTTATTTCACAGCTTATTTTAAAAGTTTTAAAAATATCACTTTCTTTATTTAACAGCTTATTTTAAAGTTTTTTTAAAAATCACTTTCTTTATTTAACAGTTTATTTTAAAGTTTTTTTTTAAACATAGGAGCAATATGTCCCTAAAAAAACAAAACAAATTATTATTTAATAATTAATTATTTATTAACAAATCATCAACAATTTTTAACACATTTTCTTTAATTTTAATCGCTTTTTTATCGATTAATTTTTTTAATCGATGCAAATTGTACCTATTAATCGAGAAATTAATCTTTCATATCAGCAGTTCTAATAAATATTAAATCAGTGAATATCAACTTTAACCTAAATACTAAACTAAAGATAGGGGACAATAGAATATAAAGAAGACGATTGTGATCTGGTTTGATCATGAAAAACACTTTTGAAAGTTTTAGAGTTATGATACATTGGTTGTTTTCGTGACATTAAATTGAAAGCCAAAGATAGTAATTATCAGGAGTGTAAATGTTGGCCTCCCATGGCTCTCAGCAAAAAACATGAGATATGTTACTTGTGGCCTCCCATGGTTCTCACCCACAAACATGAGATATGTCAAATGTGTTCTCCTCATTTCGGATACAATTTCAACAACTGCTGCAACAAGCAGCTGGCCATAAAAAGAACAACATTGCTGAGATAAGAGACGTTTTCTGTAGAGCTAAACTCTATATTTCCCTGCTCATCACTTTATATAATGCAAGTGCTGAAACTGATCTTCGCCTTGCTTTGCATCTTTAGCTTCTGTGGTAAGTTCAATGTTCTATGATGTGATAGGGAAGTAAAAAACTATAATAATTATTGGCCAGGAAACCTCGCAGGTATTGAGCCAAAGGTATTGTGTTGTTTTGTATCTTTTTTTCAATGGCTGCTTAGATTATTTCTCTAGATTTTCCGATTCTTAAAGCCCCATACATTCATAACGCTACAGAGGTTTTAGCAACATCAATCTATTGATTAACGAGAGTCTTTTTGTGGACACATGTACGGCTGCTTTTTGTCATTTCCGTGTAGTTCAAAGACAAATACATAATTATTTCAACTACATCGATAGATGGATAGATATATAGATAGATAGATAGATAGATAGATAGATAGATAGATAGATAGATAGATAGATAGATAGATAGATAGAATATGCATTGAATAATGAATGTAACTAATGTTTAAATATTTTTGTCCAAATAGCATGCAACATCATCAGATCAGATGGCGAGTGTTCTGAGTTAAGGTCTTGCAATTTAACATTGAATATTTTCAGCAACTATTTTCAAGATGGAGTTTACTCTGAATTCTGTCAGTGAGTATATATATATATATATATTTTAAGTGTTGTACTACTGTGCGCATTAAGATTTATGCCCATTTGTCTGTTTGCATTTGTGTGTAAAGAAGGTAAATTTTAAAGAAGGATTTTGTTATTAACTTTTAAAAATAGACTTTTTTTTTCAAAACTGAACCTTAAAAAAAAATCATTGGAAATATGTTTTTAAAAATGAAGCAATTGTTAAGATTATTTAATAAATGCAATTTTTTAAAAAATGTAAATGCAATTCTTTACATTATTAGTTTATCTACAAGTGTGAAAAAATCTTTTTTTAAATATCTTTGTTATAAAATGTTTTTCGTGGACATGTCCTTTATAGAAGCATTCTATCAATCTACAGGGAGATAAAAGTATTCAAAGAATGTGTGAAGGAAAACCTGCAATATTGTAATAACGGCACCATTAAGCAACGTTACACAAACCTTTTGGAAAATGGTGCATTTTTGTGTTGCCCTCAATCAAGAGAAGGTAATGAGGGACTTAAAAAAAAATTATCTACGTAGTTAACTAAAATTTGAATCGTTGTGAACATTTACAATATTTGTTTGTTTTTTTTTTTTTTTTTTTTGTTGTTGTTTTTTTAAATTGTTGTTCAATTAGTTTCTATTCACAGTCTATATGATACATGATATTTTTGATGTCTAAAGTCTGTAATCAACTATTCATATGAGAAACATTCTTCTTCTTCCTCTTCCTTTTTTAATAATGAATATTGAGTTTTGCGTGCCACGAGTTTTGCGCCAATTGGTCCGTGGTCTCCAACTGCTGTATTTTCTGGATTTGTCTCCATAGCCTTTTGTGAGTCAAGACTATCTGTAAGGCAGCAGTTGTTTTTTTTTTTGGCAAGTGATGAAGCGTTCACATGCCACGGCTAAGGGTTCCACGCATTACCCCGCCGTTTTTCACCCTAGGCCCCGGGAACAAGTCTGTGGCTATCCATGGATTCCAACTTCTGACCATCGGAACGACAGTCGAGCGCGCTTTCCATTCGACCACAGCAAATGGGAAATAAAAATAACGTCCTTTAAAACCATTAACTTTCAAATATTTATAGATATCTATTTCAATATTTATTTTTGGCGCAACATTTTATCGCCACATAATGAAATAAATGCATTTTCTATTAGATTAATTCATGAAATAAACATTTGAAAAAACATGTCATTCCCAGTATTCTACCTTCTAATCAGTGTTTGACAAACGCCACCAAGAAAGCGGAAATATTATCAGATTTAACTAGTTGCGGTCAGAGAATATTCATGGAAATTCAGGCTGCGCGTCAGCAGGACAATTGTAATGCTGAAAGATGCTCGTAAGTTATAATTTAGATCTAAACTACCCCGAAGTTTTTGAACGCTGTTTGAAAAATAGTTCTTAAATGTTTGTGTGTTAAACTTTTAATTTTTTTTCTTCTAGATTTAAAAAAAAAAAAGAACAAGTAGTATAAGCTAATAACAAGTTCTTTGCATAATATCTTTACCGTCAGGGACATTTTCTACTTTTGGTTTTCTTACTTTCCTTACATAATTGATATGACAGGCTTTATGTGATTGTTTAACACTTTATTTTAGTTAATTCTTTCTAGACTTATTTATGCTATGGTTTTTTTAGCATAAGGGGAAATAGATAAGTTATATTTTAATTTTAGGCAGTAATATAATTAGGCGGCTGGATAATGCGTGGAACCGTTAGAGCTGTGGTCTGTGACCGCTGCATCACTTGCCAACAGATCATCTGTCGTGGTCTATGGACGCAATTATCTTCTGCATAGAAGGAGCGTCTGCATATCTAACATATATATATATGCTTTTTTCCGAAATGGAACAAAAACATTGATATAAAAATTTCAACAAAATTATAATGAAATTACATTTTAAAATCGAAAAGAATTTAAGAAAATAATAAAATTATTTCGACAAATCATGGCTCTTTGATAAAAATATTATGATCCTAATATATAGCATAAAGTGAATGTATTTTCGAGGTAGACAAGGGGTTATGTGTCATAAATTATGTGTATTAACGTCATCATTTCATATACAATAATTTTTTAATAGTATAAAATAGTAAATGACCATAAAATTAAACTATTGAAAATTTTGAAAATCTATTTAACATATAACATAATGTAATAATTTTCATCCATTAAAATTTATTGAAATTTAAATATTATTTGGTCCCATAAAGAATTATAATGAATAAAATTGACATAACGTTACCAACATAGACACGTTTATTTACTTTCTCAATTTGTAATATTAATTTGTCAACTTTTAAAAACAATAATTTTATGGTTTAATTTTTTAAATTTTGTAAATATACATACAAGGTGACATTTTAAATATCATTTATCACATCGCTAATTTTGTTTTTGTTTTTTTTTGTTTTTTCCCTATCAAATTTTCTTAGTCAAATTTTCGCTATCCACAAATAATTTTTTGTCAATTTAACATTTCATTTCAACTTTCCCTATTTCATTAGAATTTTGGACCGATTCGCAAGTTGCAACATTGCTGTTTTCACTGGCAAGTCTTGCGTAGATGACATCGAAACACTAAGTCGACTTATCGTGTTAAGCATTACTGGAGGCATCGGTTGCCCGGGGCGAAAACGAGACCTTGATAAGTTTGATGGGATTTCAATAAAATTCCAATTTATATATATATACATTAGGGTGTCCCAAAAACATGAAGTTTTGAAATGTTGATGTATCACCCCACAGAATTTGTCTGTATGGTAACAGTAGTTAACCTGCAAATTTTCAGCTCATTTGGACAATGTTTAGAGGTCTCCCAAGAGTTTTAAAGTTTCGGATTTTGGTGTAAAATCATTCGCGGTCAAATCTAATGTTATATGTCTACTGCTGACTCTACACTTGAGCCTGATGGTAAGCCATGGTGTAGCATCTTTTGCTGCATCACCAACATCACTGATAAATTATTTCTGACGCTCAGCAACTCGTTTTTCTTTAGCAGCCAGCTTTTTGTTCACAGATCCAATTGATCCTGTTCTTGATTCTCGTTGCAACTTCAAAAACTGCCTGTCTTCGGCATGTTTTATCAGCTGTTCAGAGTTGGCATGGCTAATTTCAGAAATATTACTCAACTTCTTGGTGTATTCTTTTTGGTTCTTTTGATCGGTAAGTTGTTACGCTTACGATGCTTCATCAAACAAACTTGTTCTTCATACAGATCTTTGATCTTCTGTAAAGTGTGCTGCTTTTGTCATACAAAGTCGTGATTTCACCCAGAAGGGCACCAGCTGATCATGTACTTGCTCTGTAGCTGTATTGATGTTTAGCTTCTGTTGATAGTGATGCATACAAAATTTTTATGTTGGCCTAATACTGGAATTTTAAAAGCTCTTGGGGGACCTCTAAATGTTGTTCAAATTCGCTACAAATTCACCAGTTCACTCATTGTACCCAAGAGACACATTTCAGGGGGTGAGACACCAACATTTAAAAAAAACATTAGGAGCATTTCTGGGACACACTAATATACGTGTATATTTTTTTTTATATATAAATAGAAATTTAAATATAAAAAATATAAATGTATTTATATAAATAGTTATTTATTAAAATATGAATATAAATTTATGTATATATCTCAGAAATCGTAATGTATAGAATTAA
>MUZC01001132.1:0-15282 GCA_002072015.1 Radix auricularia | reverse complement strand
TATATATATATATATATGTATAAATTTTAAGTAGTCGATTAGGATGAAAATGCTAACGAAATTATTTTTTAGTTGAAATGCATACAAAGAAATCTCGTTCACTGAGATGCAATCCATTCACAATTACAGATAACCACTTAAGCGTTTATTTAACACAGGTTTGAACTGTGATTGTGCTAGGACGAGAATAACACAAATATGTCAATAGGTATTGGCCACCAATCACAAAACAATATAAAATCCCCGCTTTGATATGAGTTAAAAATCTCGATTTCCACATGCATCACTTCTCATGTCAAAAATGAACTATGTTCTAAAGACATTTTCTCATTCACATATCACTTCTATTAGCGTAAACAATTAAGCCTACCTTTTTGAAGAAAATTGTTTTTTTACATCAGGATATTAATCTCAACAAGCAACATAATTGGCACCTAGACTTTTTTTTTAAAGACATTTGGAATTTAAATGAAATATTAGAATCCGATTAATTTTGTGTGTCCTCTTTGATAAATTTGAAGAAAAACTTGGTATATTAAAAAAAATACTCCTTATTATTTTTATATTATATTAAATATTGATAAATTTTTAATGTCAGTATTTAATTCATGAACAAACATTATAATGTAATAAAATTTACTGAAAATTAGAAACATCTCATGTAACAAAAGTGGTCGAGGGGTAGCGCGCTCGACTGCTGTACCGATGGTCACGAGTTCGAATCCACACGAAGGTGAGGGCTCGTTCTTGGGGCCTGAGGAGTCTCCGAGTCACCCAGCTCTGAATGGGTACCTAACTAGACAATAGTTAGGCGGCTGGGGTAATGCGTGGAACCCCTATAGCCGTGGCCTGTGACCGCGGCATCACTTGCCAACAGATCATCTCTCATGGTCTGTGGACGCAATTATCTTCTGCAAAGAACGAGCGTCTGTATATCTAGGATATGCGATATAAAAGTGTCAATAAAAAATGTATGTATCAAGATTTAACTAAATGCTAAACAAAAGATAGTAGACAATAGAATATAAAGAATGAAAATCGTGAACTGGTTTGATAATGAAAGAT
Organism: Radix auricularia; assembly: GCA_002072015.1. Classification (NCBI taxonomy): domain Eukaryota; kingdom Metazoa; phylum Mollusca; class Gastropoda; family Lymnaeidae; genus Radix; species Radix auricularia. The sequence goes on along the minus strand of MUZC01001132.1, from coordinate 14,217 downwards.
CTATACAAGTGTAGAGTCAGAATGCTTTGGTTGCAACTATAATATTTAATTGAAAGCCAAGTTAGCAATTATCAATTGTGTGAATGCTGGCCACCCATAGTCCTGACCAACAAACACTTAAAATATATCGTCGTTTCGTGACGGAGAAACTTTCACCAACTGTTGCACCAAGAAGCGGGCTATTATAAAAAGAGCGTTGCAGACACGAAACACATTTGGTGTAAGCTTTGACTCCGTATTGCACTGCTCATCTCAATAACTAATGAAAATGCTGAAACTGATTTTCGCTTTGATTTGCATCTTTAGCTTCTGTGGTAAGTTCAATGTTCAATGTTGTGATAAAGGAGTGAAAATATAACAATTATGGAACTGAAAACATCGTGGGTGTTGAGCCAAAGGACAGTGGAGAGAGCCTTTACGTAGTTCCTTTGTATAATTATTGCCAGTGGCATCTTAGGTTGTTTCTAAAGATTTTCCGATACAAGGTTACAGAATATTTTAAAACATCCGGCAATTGTCTTGTCTTACCTTTTATGTTGCAGACGCTTATTATGTACAGAAGATTATTGCGTCCTACTTATTTCTATGGTTTGTGTTTAGTCCTGTATTCTTACTAGAGTTTTAAATGATGATAAAGTGTTGGCTTTCCTGGTTTCTTCTGGCAACCCAGTTCACGCCCGAATACCGGACGGGAAGAAAGAAATTTGTTATATTTTTTCTCTCTTGCATATGGAACAAGAAAGGTGTTTTTATCTTAATGTCTATCTGAGGGTTGTATTAAGTTATCTTTGTGTTGTATTTCTAAATTAGAATTAATTGCCTTATGTATAATTACTAATTTACTCTTGGTTCTTCTATCCTCTAGTGTTTCAAGGTTTAATGATTTAACTAACGGTGTTACTCTTGTCAGTTTTGAATATTCTCCAGTAATGATTTTGGCAGCTCTTTTTTGGATTTGTTCTAACTTACCAATATCTTCTTGAGTGGATGGGTTCTATACAGAAGATACATATTCTAGTATAGACCTCACCAATGTGAGGTAGCATTTGAGTTTTCTATCTTTGTTACATTTGTAAAAGTTTCTTTTTATAAAGCCTTAGGTTTAAAAAAAAAATATTTTTAATAACTTCATTAACATAGAGATTCCTTGATATTTTCTCACTTTATAGACCCATGTGTGGCTTGATATTCTCATGTCCGCGTCGATCAAAGTAAAAAATAAAATTTGTCGACCTTCGTCATCTTTTTATTCGCCCATCGGTATATTCTCATTTTATCTACGTCCTGTGGCCGAAGGTGTGTTCTTTCATTTATACTAATAAAAGGGAAAGCCCTCAGTAACTGACTGACTGACTGACTGACTATCGGACTAATTTACTGACTGACTGACTAACTGTCAAACTGACTGACTGACTGACTGACTATCGGACTAATTTACTGACTGACTGACTAACTGTCAAACTGACTGACTGACTGACTGACTGACTATCGGACTAATTTACTAACTGACTGACTAACTGTCAAACTGACTGACTGACTGACTGACTGACTATCGGACTAATTTACTGACTGACTGACTAACTGTCAAACTGACTGACTGACTGAATGACCGACTCATTACTAACTCTCCATCTTCCCTTGTAGGTATGAGCATGAAACTTTGAGAAGTTGTTTGGTGCCCTCTAACTACGAAATTTTATAAAAAAGAATTGTAAAATTCTCGCTCGTGTTGGACATGGAGCCAAAAAAAGTTTTTTCTCTTTCATCACTATTTCTCAAACTTCACGTGTTTGTAGAAGCATAAAACTTTTGGGAAGTTGTTGGGTACTGTGATGAGATTTGTGCGGACTCTTAGACTCAGTAACCCCTAGTACTTGAACCACCCCGAGAGGAAGGGGGGGGGGGTAACCAGACATCGCAAAAGTTGACAGAAATGCGTGCATACTTTCCGCTACGGGGCTGAATAAAGGAAGTCCTAATACCATTGGTCATATTTTGGACACAACCAATCGAGGATAAGGGAAATCACATGACCATCCAAAATATAAACCGTGCACAGACACCAATTCAGTCTTTTTCCACTGCCCAGCCACGGGGTATTCGTCAGACAAGATCAGTCACCGTGCTATATCTAGGAAGAGCCAGCAATCGCCAGTCTAGTAAGAGTGAACTCTTATCTTATTTTATTCATGCATTATTGATTATCACTTGTATTTTGGTATGGCCGATTGATATCAATCCTGTCCGATTGACATGGATTTATTACCCCACGGGACACATTGTACCGTGTTGGGACCCCTGTATATTATTCTTGCCAATAACATGTTTGCTTAAATTATAATGTGCCTACACACGCGATCTCCACCAAATAGATGGAGTAGCGTGTGTGGATGTTTAATTATATCTTTAGTTGTGTAGATTGTTTTATTAATTGCTGAACTCACGTATGAGGTGTTCGCCAAATAGGCCGACGCCCGTGAAAGTAAGCATACAAAGTTAATCAAATTAGTATGTCAAAATTGTTATTCCCTTCTGGCGGCTTGCTCTGAACGGCTTGTCGTGGAAGGAGGAAAGTCATAGATCTATGGAATAGAAGATTCCCCGAGTCTTATTTCTATTTCCATAGACTGGTTCCTGGTACGCCCGAGTCAGATAGCCTACATCTGAATTCCCGGAATACGACCAGAGGTACTACACACTTGAAGCTGTCGGACCACCGTCCCCCTTCTTGTGTATGATTGCTGTAGAGAGGAGTGCTACCCTTGCCACGAGACAGCAACTAGCGTCCGTGTCAGCTAGGACACTAGCAGATCTCCTAAGGCTACATCGGACCTAATCACCTGTATCTCCGTGAGTTAGGCCGATNTCATTGTTTATCAACTCAGCTGACCGCTTCATGTTTGTCAACACGAGAAGCACAACAGTCCGAGAGTGCAGTCATCACGTCACCTGGAGACAGAACTAGGTCGCTGCGTGATACAGACACCGTAGAACATCTCAGCGCTAGGGGCGGGACTGACCTCGAGAGCTGACGTCATCCAGCACGGCGCAGCAGACCACCAGTGACCGGGGACTACACACCTTTAATTTAAGTATTATATATAAAGAAACATTGGCATAGGGCAGGCCGTAATGATGACATCTAGATAGCCTATTCACTATTTGTTTAAATAAGTTAACCTAAGGGCACCTCGTTATCTGCCCAGTAATTGGTCATTGTATATATTGTAAATTAAAGATTATAATTTGTATTATACTACGGTTTTTGGTCTTAATCATTTGCGGAGATCACTGAAGCGTATCCTTGTGTGTGTGTAAAATAATAATAATAATAATACCCTAGACAACAGCCACATAACACACATTTCACCACAGGTACCCAATCACTAGGAATGTTGTCGAGATAGAATTTTTAAAATCTCGCTCTTGTGGGGCCAGGGGCCAAAATACATTTTTTTTTATATGGGCTCTGTAAAATTGAAAATCACCTATTTCCATTATTCCCGTGTAGGTAGAAGCATGAAACTTTGGGAAATTTTTCAAGTACATGCTTTCGAAGAATAATTGGAAAAATGGAGTTAAATTTTCATCTCATGTGGGCGAGCCCCCAAAACGATTTTTGTCCTCATATGAGCTATATAAAAATTGATAATCACTAATTCTCATATTTCCCGTATAGGTAGAAGCATGAAGCTTTGGAAATATTTTTAGCACACGCCCCCAACAAACATTGGCAAAAAAGAATTTTAAAATTCCCTCTCATGGCGTACCGCGGGCCCAAATATAATTTCTCTTATGTTATAAACCGACTCATCACTAATTATCCATCTTCCCGTGTAGGTAAAAGCATGAATGTTTGGGAAGTTGCTGGGTACACTCTTACTACGTAAATCAGGGGAAAATAATTTTTTAAATCTCGCTCATGTGGGGCCTTATTTGGGATCTACAAGGATCGAAAATCTATAATTCTCTTTTTTCCAAAAACTGTTAAGAAATCCTGCTGGACAAGAATGTTTCAAATCAAGAGTATGTTAATCTCTACTGTCAATATGTTTGACGCCCACATTGCTATTTTTGTACACATATTGAAATTAAAAGAAATCCTTAAGGTGTGTGTCAATATTTGTTGGTACCCATTATTGCATTAGTATAAAAGCTTGTTTCTTTCATATCCTCTTGTTTAAAATCAATACTGTATCATATTAAATTTAGGTATCTTTCAAATGTTATATTAAATGTATTAACAAACTACATGATATAAATGATGTAAATTAAATATATCTCAGTAAATAAAATGTGTAACTTTATATTAAATCATTAAGCTTGCTTGTAAACTAAATATAAAACATAAGATAATGAATAAAATATCACCCCCCCCCCCCCGAAAAAAAACCGATTAACAGCTGTTTTTATAATAAAACAAATTTCGAGCGTTTTGATTGAGAAATAATTAAGTTTGTGCAGTAACATTACATTTAAATTCAATACTGTAAATATTGGCCACCCATAGGCCTGACTAACGGTAACTTGAAATATCACAATGTTTCTAGCTCATTAAGAGGGAAATGTTCACCAACTGCTGCACCAAGCAGTGGGCTATAAAAAGAAGAGGAGACAAGAAATAGTTGGTGTAAGATTTGACTCTATATTGTACTGCTCATCTCCGTATGTAATGAAAATGCTGAAATATATCTTCGCCTTAATTTGCATATTTAGCTTCTGTGTTAAGTACAATGTTTGTTGTTATGATAAGAAAATAAAATCCCGTAGGTATTGACCAAAGGAGAGTGGCGAAATTTCACATGCAGTATTTTGTATCTTTCTTGCTATGGACTGCTTAGGTTGATTCCCCAGAGTGTCCATTTGTAAAGCCTCCTACATTCAAAACGTTACAGTTGTTTTTAAAACACCCGTCTATTGTCTAAAGAAAAGTCACTTTATTCTCCCATGTACGGCAGTTTTTTGTCATTTCCGTGTTGATCAAAGTAAATAAAAAACACACAATATGTCGAATTGTCTCTACGTCGTCATCGTTTAATTTGTCCATCGGACCATTCTCTACATCCTATCTACTTACTGTGTTAATGTAGTTTTCCATTGATAATAAGACAAATAGTTGGATTGTCATAGTGAATGTTTTATAAAACGTCCTCACCAGATTTGTCATTATTGTCGTTAGAGGCTGATATTCTAGGTTATCTAATTAACACCTTTTCTGAGCTCAACCTATTATCTTTCCAAGTTTAAACTCTCCCTAGACGAGTCTCTATGTTGCCTTATACTCTTAACATTTTCAACTGAGGTAGGGGAAGCTGTTCGGGGGGAGGGGTGATTTAGTAACGATATGTTCGGCTCCTCGCTGACTGGTACAGAACTTCTGTTTCTATAGTTCAAATGAATATTTTTTTTTAAAAAGGAATCTAAAATAAATCTACTATGCAATGTTAGAGTGCTTGTGGACAAGATTTGATTACGAAATGATTTCACTTTAACTTTGTTGTTATCTTCTTTAGTAGACCATATGATCCTAAATGTGGACGACAATCAGCAGTTCAAAGCCGGAGCTCTTTATAAGGCTTCCCGGAATATCTCCTTAGCTCATCTCGTGGACATAAAACCTGACAACCCCCCCCCCCCGAAACGGTGGCTTCTAGAAGCGGGTATCTGGCATTCAGGACACTAGAAAAAAAGCATCCCATTTAGTTGAGTTCCCGAGGGGAATGGTTAAATTTTGCATACTTCAACTCACTATCTTTTTAAAGCAACACCGGCAAAGCATACGAGTCTCAATGATTAGGACCACCCATTGTCGGGGAACAGCAATGACCAAACTAGGATCAAAAAATCATTGGAAGGTTTCCTCAGAGCTGGCGTCTGATGTGTTCCTAGCGTTTCCTATTACAAATCCTGGCTCTCCTGGCCCTAAACCACCACCACGCAGTGGCGTTTGCTAGTTATTTAAGGAGAACAAAACGTGTACTTTGGTTTTCGGCATTGCATCTATATACTTTCCCTAAGATCCGTACAGCAACAGTAATCATATGTGACGAGGATCTAACACCAAAGATATCGGAATAGTCAGGCTAAGGTCACGGTCAACTCAGCGACCATACTCGTCTGTCAAGCCAGCATTTCTTGACAGTCTACCAAGATTTAACAAACAACTATCAGAGCATTAGCTTATGTGTACAGTATATAAAAGACATAGATAGATAGATAGTTAGAGATAGATAGATAGATAGATAGATAGATAGATAGATAGATGGATGGATGGATGGATGGATGGATGGATGGATGGATGGATGGATGGATGGATGGATGGATGGATGGATGGATGGATAGATAGATAATTTGATGGGTTGATTCTTGGATGGATGGATGGATGAATAGTTAGAATGTGCAGTGAAAAATGAATGTAACTAATGTTAAAATGTTTCGTCTAAATAGCTTGCAACATCATCAGATCAGATGGCGAGTGTTCTGAGTTAATCTCTTGCAATTTAACATTGGATATTTTCAACAACTATCTTGATGATGGGGTTTACTATAAGTTCTGTCAGTGAGTAGTCTACAATTGATTTTATAAATTTTTCTACAGCTTTGGCAATTTAGATAATTATGTCAGCGTTGACTAATGTGTCCATTTGTCTGTGTTTTTGTGAGTAAGGAAGTTCAACGGTTAACAAAGATTTTGTTATGACTTTTTAGTTATTATTTTTTTTTCAAAATGAAAACTCGAAAAAATATATTTTTGTAGGCATTTGAAGTATTGTTTTTAAAAAATGAGTGATTATTCAAGTTACTTTATTAATGTAAATATTTATTAAAGAAAATGTGAATAAAATTCAATACTTTTATAGATAATTTACAAGTCTGCAAAAAATGTGTAAAATTTCTAGTATTACGTTTTAAAATGATTTTCGATGACATGTTCTTCATAGAAGATATCTATCAATCTACAGGGAAAAAGAAGCCTTCAAAGAATGTGTCAACCAAAACGTGGGATCTTGTAATAACAGCACCATTAAGCGACGCTACACAAACCTTTTTGAAAATTTTGAATTTTTGTGTTCCTCTGAATTAAGAGAAGGTATTAAGCACATATTTTAACATATCAATATAGTTAACTAAAATTTGAATAAGTGTGTAAATTTACAATATTTCTAACTGAAATTAAAAAATATTTGTGGTACAATTTGTTTACATACACAGTCTATATGAAGTTACATTTATGGCCGTATTATTCACGCATGACTTATTTCAATGCCATTCCCAGTAATCAACACTATTCGTCAGTCTGAATGTTTAACAAACGCCACCAAGAAAGAGGAAGTAGACCAAGAAATAGGAAGCTGTAATCAGAAACTCGGGAATGAAGTTGAGGCTGTGCTTCAAGGGGACTATTTTAATGCTGAAATATGCTCGTAATGTATAACTTATATCAAAACAACCCTTAATAATTACGGCTGTTAGAGAAATAACCCCTTTTTCAGTCCATGACGGACTCTAGGGCAAGTGAAGTAGCGTTCACAAGTTATATAAGCCACCACTAATGAGCAGGGGATTGTGTGGCTAGCACAATGCCCCGTGGGCCATGCCAGTAGCGTGGTTTGAACCCATGACCGGGGTTCATCCCACCGTTCAGCAGTCTAAAGCTCTACTACTTAGACCACCGCGGCCCCAATGTTAGAGAAATAGTTCTTACCTTTGTGTGTGTATTTTTTTTTTTACTACAATACATTTTTTTTCTAACTCAACTAGTATGGTCTTTAAAATAAGTTCTTTGCATATCTTTACGATCTCGCGTATTTTTTGCTTGGTTTTACCTTACTTTCCTTAAATAATTGATATTTAGGCTTTAGTTATTGTTTAACATTTTCATGTAATAAATTCTTTCAAGACGTGTTTTGCTATTGAATTTTTAACTTACGGGAAAATAACTATGTAAAATTTTAATTTTATGATGCTATATATGTGCATAAAGCAAAATTAAACAAATATATTGATATAGAAATGTTAAAAAATTATAATCTAATTACTATTGAAAAACTAAAAGAGTTTATAGAAAGCAATGAAAATATTTAGAAAAATATAGGCCGCACTGGACTGCCGAACCGTTGCAAGGACGTAACTCACAGGTTCGAGCCTCGTTTCTGGCAAGGCCCCAGGAAATTGGGCCATCTACACAATCCTATGCTCGTTAGTGATGGCTTAATAAGCTTGTTAATGCTACTTTACTTGCCTTAGAGTCAGTAATGGAATGAAAAAGAGGGTTGTATATTTTGACTTAAATAGTATGAGTCTAATGTATAGTGCATATATTTACAAAATAGATAATAATGTTGTGTGTCTTAAATTTTGTGTAGACTCTATACATTTAATAATTTCAGACATAATTATTTGGGAATCGTGAAAAACAATAACTCACCATAAAATTAAATTATTGACATTGTATAATGAACATACAGGCTAATAATTTTAAGATATTTAAATTTTTTGAAATGTAATTAATGTTTGGTCTTATAATAAATGATAAAAGTGACATAAGTTTACAAACATTGACAATATTACTTACTCTCTCGATTAGAGGCACTAGTTAGTTAACATTTTTAAGGTCCCAATTTAATAGTTTAATTTTACAGTATTTAAATATACGTATTTGGTAAATTTAAAAAAAAATGTTTTCAAGATATTATTTAATATTCCTTTTAAATCCTACCTTAACTTTCACACCTAAAATTTTTGGTATTTCCAAATATTTTTCATGTCAATCTAACATGTCCTTTTAAATTGACTCTATTCATTAGAGCTTTGGACCGATATGTAACATGCCATATAGCTGTTATGACTGGCAAGTCTTGCATAGAAGATAACCCAACACTACGTCGACTCATCACAATACACGTGACTAGAGGCTACAGTTGTCAGGCGCTAAAACGAGACCTACGTAAGTTTAGCGGGACTTACATAAATTTCCAATATTATTTTTAAAAATTACACAATAATAGAACTCTTTATGTGTAGATAAATATATACACACTTAATATAAATAAAAATGTGTGTGTATATATATATATATATAGATATATAGATATATAGAACATATATATATATATATATATATATATATATATANCAAATAGAAATTTATAGAAATTAATAGAAATGTTAGTGTATCTTAAAAAGAAATATATATTTATACCACTAAAGTTAACTTTAAAAAATACATTTTAACACACACAAAAACATATGCCAACACACATTTAAAAAGAAAAAATCACTAAAAATATTAAAATTCTTTTCGGTCGGTTAATTTTTTTTATTGAATATTTGAATGCTAGGACGTCATACTTTCTGACTTGACTTGAAAAGATAATGCAGCATGTTTCTTTTTTTTTTTTTCGTTTAAAGTGTCTTTGCATGTAACACATCATGGTGATTTACTGTTAGAGAATTTTTAATGTCCGCATTAATATAAATTTCGAATTTAACACTATTTAACGTCACATTAATAATTTGATTAAAACGTGACAAATTTAAATCCTTTATATTAACATGTGGTGTCTGAGCCTGTGCGACCGTGCCGAAAATACATTTTATCGTTTTTAACCCGTTTTCTTATAAGCTAGCAAGCTGAACATTTGCAGGCAGACTTATGTCAATGATAAAAATGATGTGTAAAAATTTGACTGGTTACCAGTCCAAAGCACAAAATTTAATAATAATATGTAGAAAAAAACTTATTAATTTTTATTAATGTCGTTCGTATATTTGCAAGAAATTTATCTTTCGGACATTGACTATTGACACATGTTTTTTTTTTTTTTTTTTAAAGTACACAGTGTACTACACACTTTTAATAGACCATTGAATAAAATATTGTAAATAATAATAAATGGTTTCACATTAGCATAAGTATGTTTTTTGTTTGAAAATAACGCGCAATTGATGAACAGTGTGTGTATAAACACTCAATTTTCTAATTCTATTAAGAATTTTATTTTTTCAATGTTTAATTCTTCTTTTTTAATTCGATTGTATTTTTCAGGTTAAATTATGACAGTTTTTGGAAACCTTCGAACTTCTACTGATATTTTATTTTGAAGACAAAAAAATTTGACACGTTATTAAATCATGAAGTTTATAATTTGTTCGTGTGTTGTTTTGTAAATGTTAGACCACACGTCAATCATTGCTCGCAAACATTCGTGGCTCCATCAAACGCACTATTTTCGTATTATTACGGTACCTACATTTCACGTGGTAAATTATTACAAATTAATGTTCAAAGTTCATCAATAGAGAATTCTTTATAATGACTACGATGTGTTATTAATCTATACTAATAAAAGGGAAAGCCCTGACTGACTGATTCATCATTAATTATCCAACTTCCCGTGTAGGTAGAATCATGAAACTTTGGGAAATTGTTGAGTAACCTCTGACTCCGAAAATTGGAGAAAAAAAATTTTGAAAATCTCACTCATGTGGGGCCGCATGTCAAAAAACATGTTTTGCCTACATCACTAATTCTTCAACTCCCGTATAAGTAGAAGCATGAAACTTTAAGAAGTTGTTGGAGACTCTCTTACGACAAAAAATGGCAAAAAATAATTTTGAAATTCACACTCAATGGGGCCGGGCCCCCAAAACTGTTTTTCTCCTTATATAAGATATATGCTAATTGAAATCAATAATTCATCTATTTCCCATGTAGGTAGAATCATGAAACTTAAGAAATGTTTTGAGTACATGCTTCCAACGATAATAGGCAAAAGAGAATATTAAATTTCCCACTCATGGGGGCTGGGGCCCCGAAAAAGATTTTTTCGTTAAATGAGTTATGCAAACCTTGAAAATCACCAATTTTCCTCTTTTCTGAATAGGTAGACTCATCAAATGTTGGGTAATTTATAAATACACTTTCACGATGCTAGCAGGTGAAATTATTTTTAAAATTTCTCTTTTAGGGGGGCTGAGGGCCCTAATTTAAAATCTAAAAATCATTATTTCTTCTGTTCACCATGTAGGTGGAGATCATGAAACTTTAGGAAGTTATTGAGTTTAACCTCCCGACGATAATTAACGAAAGAGAATGTAAAATGCCCACTCATAGAGGTACGGGAGCCCAAAAAATGGGGCCCCATAAAAAAAATGTGTCCCAATATATGAGCTATTTAAAAATTGCAAATCAATAATTCTCATATTTCCCGTATGTAAAATAATTTTGAAGTTTACAAAACGTATTTTATTCTTATATGAAATTTATTTTAAAAAATTGACAATCACTGATTATCTTATTTCTCAAGTATGTAGACTCATAAAACGTTGGGTAATTGATAATTACACTTTCGCGATGGTAGCAGATAAAAACATATTTTAAAATATCTCTTAATGGGGGCTGGGGGGGCCAAATGTACTTTATTTTCGAATATAAACTATATAAAAGCTACACATAACTAATTCCACCATTCTCCATATAGGTAAAAGCATAAAACTTTGTGAAGTTGTTGAGTACAATCTCCAGATGAAAGTTGGGGAAAGTCATGGATAAATTTCCACTCACAGGGGGCAGGGGGTCTAAATACATTTTTTTCTTCTATTAAAAACCGATTCATTACAAATTCCACAATTAATTGTGTACATAAAAACATAAAACTTTAGGAAGTTGTTGGGTACCCTCAAAACGACGAAAATTTGCGTTGGGGAGTTGATAAATTCACATTCGCGATGGTAGCAGGTTGAAAAATATTTCAAATATCCTTTACTGGGAACCGTAGGCCCAAATGTAGTTTTTTCCAACTATATACTATTTAAAAACTGAAAATCACTAATTTTTTCCATTCCCCGTTTACATAGAAGCATGAAACTTTGGGAAGTTGTTGAGTACAATCTCCAAAAAAATTGGCATTAAAAAAGTTAAATTTCCCTCCTATGGGGACCGGGGGCTAAAATATAGTTTTTATTATCGTAAAATCTGACTCATCCCTAATTCTCCTATTGTCTGTGCATGCAAGAGCATAAAACTTTGAGAAATTGTTAATTATCCTCTCACGACGAAAGTCCGTGTAAAAGAAATTTTGAAATACACACTTATGGCGGCCGAGCCCCCAATTTTTTTTTCTTATATAAGGTTAATAAAAATTGAAAATCTGTAATTCTCTTATTTCCCGTGTAGGTAGACAAGGAAAAATATTATAAAAGTTTTAAAAATTTCCAATCATGGGTGGCCGATGGCCCAAAACATTTTTTCTACTTAAAATGGGCTATATGAAACGGAATCAACGCTGATTTTCCAAGTTTCCATGTAGGTAGAAGCTTGAAACTTAGGGAAGTTGTTGAGTATCCCCTCTTTCCACGATGGTAAGATTAAATCACGTTTCAGTAGGGTGACGATTACCGAAATATAGGTATTTTCCCAATATGATTTTTTAATAAAAAAGACGCATCTTTAAATCTCCAAGATTTTTTGTACGTAGGAGCCTGAAGGTTGAAGTTAATATATTTATAATGTCCATCTTGATTCAGATTAAAATCGATAGGTGTTTAAAAATTGGTGTTACGCGGGTTCTCAACGCTAACTGAAATCCTACATTCCGCAGAAAATCGCAGGTAAATTGCTAGTTAATTGATAAAATTGCTGATAATCAAACAAAATTTTAACATATTTGTTTTAAAAAGACATGGCAAAGCTAAAAAAATGATTTTAACAAGTAAACCTGCATTTTATGTATTTAAAAAAAAAAGTGTAAATAAGGGTTTAAAAGAGGATTTTTAAAAATTAAACGAATAAAAGCGAATAAAATAACGAATAAAATGTGATCCTCGTCGTGAGCTGTGTTTTGTTCAAGGAGAATATCACGTATTCCAAGCACAGAATTAACACGAAATGTTCTGGATGTTAATAACAGAATATGACGTAGTCCATGTCAAATGTCAATGAATTTATTAAATTAATCTTAATTATTACAGTTGCAAAATAAATTGAAAAGATTAAGTGTTTAAATATACGTTTTATATATTACAGAGGCTATGGAGCCTTATCATAATATCATATCTATACAGAAGCTCTTCTTATGCCGAAGATATTGTGTCCACAGATCATTACGAATGATCTATTCACATGTAATGCAGCGTTCATAGGCCACGGCTGTGAGGGTTCAACGCATTACCCCAACCGTCTAACTACTGTTAGGTACCCATTCGGAGCTGGGTGACGAAGGGGCACCTTAGGTTTTGGGAATAAATCCTTGCCTACACATGGATTCGAACCAGAAACCATAGGAACGCCAGCGCGTTGCCACTCGACCACAGTGTGTCATCGTTTGTAGAAATTAAGCGAAAAATCTCGTTATTTGGAATCTATGTATAATAATGATAGTATAAAATAAATAAGGGTAGGTTTTTAAAAAATATATATTTTGCTTCTCAATGATCGTAACACAGGAAAGTGAAATAAAAACCTTTCCAAGAGTCTAGATCTAGCTATAATTTAAAATTATATTTCAATAAAAGGTTTATTATATTTTATTTAGACTTTGTTTATTGTAATTAGCTAACATAAGTTTGCATTACTTATTTTTCATACATAAATACTTTCAGGCATTTTTTTATATTTTATTACCCGCTCCCCGTCACAAAATATTAAAACCACCTCCAAGATGGTATTACAAAGATTTGACGTGCGACCCCCCCCCCTTATAATAGCAAAACTTTTTTTTAATGAGTATGTTTCAAATCCATGCTTTATCATTTAGCATGTATTTGGTGTAATTTAAAAGCTTCACTCTGATAGCATAACTCGATTGAAGCAATGTAATATGGCATTAAATAAATTGTAAAATTTTATTTTAAGTGCGTTTTGATGTGTCGCCTGACATTTTAAATGTGCTCCCTCCCTACAAAAGTGTGGCTCCTCCCCCTAAGGTGTACGCCATTGTTTTGGACGACCACTAGGGTTGGTGTCACCCAGTGCGTTAGCACATGGTGTTTCCCCTCACAACTTACCCAATATACCTTCTAAGATTCAGTCATAGCCAAACAATGGGAACATACGGAATTATACAGTTTGTTGTCACCCCTAGGGATGGTTCACATGGTGATTTCCGCACCCACACCCCCTCCTTTGCGAGTGATGCCTCTCATTACATTATGTCAGGCCAATTAATTCAACTTAATGTTTATAGAATAGCTATAATTAATGAATAAAATAATATT
>MUZC01001131.1:78360-100310 GCA_002072015.1 Radix auricularia | reverse complement strand
GTTTTGTTTTGAGTGTGTATGTGTGAGTGTGTTGTTTTCTTTTCTAAGCGGTGTCTGTGACGTATACCGCTTAATTTTCCAAACAAATCGATACTGCTTTTGAGCGATTTTAAATTACTGAACGATTATGTGTTAGTAATAAGTACCAGTATGTAATCAAACAAATGTTTTACGAATCCGTTAATTAAGACTTGAAAGTACGAATATTTTTCTTTTACCCGGGCTTTCCCTTTTCAAAAGAAAAAGGGGGTTTTCGGAAATGGCAGTACTTTTCAAATGCCCACAAGTGCCGCCCTTAAAACGCGTGCCGCCCGGGGCGGGCCGCCCCCACCGCCCCCCCTAGCTACGCCACTGCCTACGTTGCTAATCACATTATTAAAATTGCCATTATCTTATCTTAAAATGTTAATTGTTTTTGCAGCCGTCATGCATGCTGTGGTGTTTGGCAATGTGACGACCATCATACAACGTATGTATGCCAGAAGAGCAACCTTCCACTCCAAGACCAAGGATCTCAAAGACTTTTTCCGTATCCATCACATACCACGTCCACTGAAACATCGGATGAGGGATTACTTCCAGGCCATGTGGTCCATCAACAATGGCATTGATTTCAAAGAGGTACAAGGGTAGCGCAAGTTGTGTAGGAAGGGTTGCAGAGGGTCTCAGCCTGTGCTGGCTTTTGTTCCCTTATAAATAAACATTTGAGGGGTAGGGGTAAAATTTCTTGGTTAGAGAGTGACCCAATTCAACTATGCAAACTGGATGGTGCGTAATTTATTATATTATTTTATTTTAAGCTTTCATTTGTACTTAAATGGAAGGGATTCTTAAAGAAATAATGTTTATGGAAAAAGTTTTTTTTAAAATCATTTTTTAAATAGTCACCAGGCCATACTCACCCATAACTCTCACAGAATAATTCATTCTTCCTACTACCCTAGTGCACCTGTCTTTAAAATAAATTGTTATTGCTAGCAGACTAATCTACCATTAATTGGTTAAGTGACCAGACATCACTGAGATACAGTTATTGATAGAAACTAACAGAATGAAACTGTCATTCAAACTATAGCTTTCTCAGATAAATCGATAGAAACTATCAGAATGAAACTGTCATTAAAACTATAGCTTTCTCAGATAAATGGCCCCATATATTATATTTCTTTTTTTTTGGACTGACTGTAAATCTATGTTTATAAAATATAAGGCTTAAAAATGTATTCCAACCAATAATATTGCATATCATCTTATCTAGTATTAAATATAATCTTCATATGTTGCTAAATTTTCATACATCTATTCGTACTTTAGCACACAATTGACCCAGGGTAGGATATGGTTGTAATATATTTTTCTTTTAGAATCCTACCCCTGTTTTCAAACACCCTCAGGCTCAAAGAATTGAATGGTTAGCAACTACCAAGGATTAAATTTAATGGGGTCTACGTCAAGCAAAGATGTGATATCAAGTCTTTAATTTTTGCTTGTATACAGATTCTTAAAGATTTTCCTGAAGACATGAGGGGAGAGATTGGTCTTCACCTTCATAGAGAGATCCTTTCCCTCCCAATCTTCCAGCAGGCCCCCCCTGGGTGCCTAAAATCAGTCTCACTGCAGACCGAACGTTTTGTCTGTGGACCAGGAGAATTCATCATGCACAAGGTCAGTCTTCTCTTGTACCTGTGTAGTCTTATCTATACAGATGCTCCTTCTATACAGAAGATTATTGCGTCCACAGACCATGCCAGCCTGTTTGCAAGTGACGCAGCATTCACAGGCCATGACATTGATGGTTCCACATATTACCAAGCTGCCTTTATTTCCCTAACTAGCATTAGGTACTTATTCTGGGCTGTGTGGACTCAGGAGCACCCTAAGCCCCGGGACAAAATTCTTGCCTTGACTTGATTTGAACAAGTGACAATCGGTACAATAGCCTAGCATCATCAGTGCACCAGCCAAAGACATAGGAAAAATGATTCATCTGCAGAACAATTTTTTGTTGGATAAGAAATTATTTCAATAACAGGCCAATTTAACAATCATTAGACAACATTTGAGAATTTAGAGATTCCAATTGCCACTTATTTTGTTTTTTAGGCTATGTTGAGATTGATACGATTAGTTTTAAAATTATTGTAAAGATGTAACAATTTTAAAAAATGTGACTATGGAAATGAATACCGATGATTTGAAAACTCATTCAAATGAATATATCATATTATATTATGAAATTTTTTTAGTTTGAGCCCCAATAGATATTTAGGGCAACTTTATTTTCTTTTGTTTCTTTATCTGTGAAATGTTTATTAAAATGTAATATTTGAAATTATTAAAATGCATTTTGTGACTATTAGCCAGGTTTACATTTATGATCACTATGTGACAGTCAGTGAGTGAAACCTAAACATTCATCTGAATAATTGCTAAATCACAGTAAAATTGAAAGTACATTCATTCAAACACAAATAAAGTTACTTGTAAAAAGAGCTCCTTTGAGAGACATATTGATACCACCTTGATAAATCTGTTATTTCATAAACTGTGTTCACCATCAAACAACACTCCAGTATGTGCTTTCACTTTGGAATAAAACTCCAACAGTTTAACTTTATGCCTGCCATCCATGATATTGGCAAGGCTTTTGACACCTAGATTGGCATGTTATAATCTCCCTTGAATTTATGTAGATGTTTTATCTTTAAAATAACTTAATAAAAGCATTCCAAAATGATTTTAAAAATCTCTGACGAAATGTAACATTCTACTTAATTTTATGATAAAAAGAATAATTTTTGCAATGAATTTTAATTCAGCTGCTAATTACTATAAACAAAAACACCCACCCTGTATATTGGAATGAAAATCACTTCAATCATTTAAAAGTCATAATATACTTTGCTATAAAATTCCCAGCCACTTTGTTGAATTTCAAGGCAGTGTATTTGACACTTTGACTAGAATCATCAGGCAGACTTTAGAATCCCTGAATTTGACACTCTAACAATTAAATAGTTTTAATTGATCAGAACCACGTGATGTTAGTTTATAACTCATGATCACAGACTTCTATAAATGATTATTATTATTGTAAAAATAATTTATTTTAACCAAAACTTTCAATAAAGGGCGATGCTGTTAACTACCTCTACTATGTGTGCAGTGGAAGCATGGAGGTTCTCAAAGATGAACAGGTGGTGGCCATATTGGGTAAGTTTTATAATACAGCGTCTGACTATGTTAGCACATTACTTTGATCATTTTCCAAGTAAATTGCCAGAAACAAAATGTGAATTGCATCAGCAACTTATGAGTTATTGACTTGAATAGTTAACAGTTAGTCTATAGTGTTAAGATGTATTCTGACATAAACAGAACTCAATGCTGACAAGTCTGTTGGACTTTACAAGGGTATTTAAAATTTAAACAGTGAATATATAAGTCTCACAAGTCATATTTAATGTTTTATTTGATTGGAAAAAATCCAACAACCTTAACTTTTGTTTTTACTACTTAATCTGTTAAGATTTCAATGACTTCATTATTTTTTTAAAAAATTTATAACCATGTCTGTGACATATTGTTTCATTATATCTGTTAAATGTCACGGGCACAAACACAAACATTTTTAAAAATTAAAAAAGTAATGTCTTAGCTTGGGCTTGAACCTACCACCTACCGCGTGTTAGGCAAATGTAATAACCACTACACTACAAAATACATGCTACTCTGTTGTTCTGAAAGAACAAAGTAATTGACGTTAATTCAACGCATTGTTGTTCTCGATGACTTCCACCCTGTGCACTACCTTTTCTTGCCAGCTGATTGGTTGGTGGGGCTAGACAGCTTGCTTGGTGTCCGGCATGTTTAAAACATGAGGAGAATTATATATATTTAGATGGGTTCAGATGACATAATAATTTATTTAACAGGTAAAGGGGACATATTTGGTACTGATCTCGACTATGATGACCCTGTGAGCATTAGTGGATGTGATGTGAGGTCCCTGGCATACTGTGAACTTCTGTGTATTCAGGTCAGTTCTATTAAAATAACTCCTCTTGGAATTAAATGTCTTTTAATTCAAATTCAATCCATTAAATGTATTTGTCCTGTATCATTATAACTGTACAATTTTGTCACTTTGACATTTGGTCCAACAGGATACAGGCCTCGTTGTGTACCTAAGAAGATCTCACAACCCAAATAAAATCAGCTCAAATTATAACAGTAATAATAATTTGAAAATGTATATAACACAGTACTTCACTTCACATAAAAATAGTGAAACATATATTTATAAATGCATTTAATTAAAAATATTCATTTCTTAATTAATTACAAAATCCCCAAAAACTTATATTGACCCAATGGTGAGCATAACCTATGTTGATTATTCACAGAAATCTTTGCCTGTTAATTTGGAAAGTAAAATTTAACGAGATGTGTTTTCATTGCAATATTTTTTGCTGTTTTGAATGCCTTTTGAAGTAGAAACACTACCAATGTAATGGTAGAAAATTGAGAAATTGTTTTATCTCAAAAGGTCAAAGGTCTTGTTGAATCTCTACTGCTGTATCCGGATTATGCTGAGACCTTCAACACTGAGCTTCCTAACGACCTGACCTACAATGTGCGCGAAGGTCATGAAGACCACAGTGATGTAAGTAAATCTCTATAGTTTCTTATCCCTGTTTGTCAAGAGTGGCGGTTACTACTTGTAAAAAAATATTTTCAGGCATCACGAGTTATTTTCTTTAAACGTTCTAGTTTGACAATCATGAAATTGATAAAAAGTATAGTGTTTGCTGAGAATTTTCAGAAAGAGGGCAATGTTTTTGTTTGTTTGTTGGTTTGTGTCTTTTGTTTCAACAGTTATTTGACCACCATTTTAACCAAGTACTTGAACTTAAAGAGGACAAATTGACTTTATGAGAATGTTGTAATTTATGTGTGCAAACTTTGAATCATTGACAGGATGAGTCATCAACTGCTGCCCCTGTGATCACCCTCCCCTCAATATCTGAGGATGAAGAAGAAGATGATGAAGACAACAACAATGACCTGATCACCAAGAAGAGAACAAAGCCGCTCAGAGCAAGGGAGGACAATGATGATGACATTGGAGAAGGCAGGGGAAGCACACCGTTATCGCCCTTGCTGACCCAGTTGGGTAGAGAGCAGAGCAACAGTGATTGGTTGGCCACCCGTGGGAGGATGCCCAATGGGCACATTGGCTCTACAATAAGGTACATTAAGTAAAAATTGCATTTAATATATGTAAAATATAAACGAAAAGTTTTGATAAAATTAATTACTTCTATTCTTTTTTATTTGTTGAATGTTTAAAGGAAGGGAAGATATAGACTAATATAGATTCTCACTTAATGAAGAATCCTGGTGGTAAAATGAAATATTACTTAAACTAGATTCACTTTCAACTTGTAACTTTACTAATGTGCATTAAACTGTCAACATAAATTAGTATATTTTATTAACTATAAATTATTAAGGCTATATATGACCAATAAATATATATTTCCATATATATTTTTGTGGGTATAAAACTATATATATAAAATCTGGTTCATATGTTTTTAAAATTATATAAACTATAATAAACTAGATACAATCAGTGCAGCTGGCTTCTTATTTATTATTTGTCTGCCTTGTAAACAAAAAACCTTTCAGTGTTACAGAAAACAAATATCAAACTGAAGGTTTTAAAGCTAGATCATAGTCCTTAATAACAACATAAATATTAATGATAAGTCAAAGAAGCTTTTTCTAAATAATGTTCAGGTATTAAAAGTCAGTGGTTCTCAACCCCCATAGTTGCTCAACCCTGAATAAGATGTCCAGAAGGCTTACTTATGGCATCCTCATGGAACTTGTTTCTAAATAAGGCTCATGAGCTAATTAAAGGCTGGGAACCACTGAATAATATTTTTAATTTAACTTGCATGGCTTTTGAACAATTTATCCTTATAATTTTATGAAAGGAAAAAGTCAAACTTGTTGTATTCTTGCTTTTAGTTTGTAACACTTTTCAGTACATGGATTCTTAACTCTCATGCTTTGGGGTTTGTGCCTCGTTTGTGATAATCTTTTAATTTGTTTCTGCTTTATTTGTCCAAAAGACCAAACAAACGAAATGTCCAATTCTGTCCTACATGTAGTCATTTAATCTTGTTCTAGTCTTTCTGTGTGATAGGCACAATGATTCCCATGTTAAAAATGGAGTGTCATTTATTTTTTAAATATGAATTATGAATAAATTAATCCTTTTATTTATTCAAAAGAATATATAGCTGATAATGATACTTCTTTAATTAACAGATTACTTAACTCATTGTTTGGTTCTTTTTAAAAAAAAAATCATTTCATGTTTGAACAGATTATTTCATGAAGATTAAAAAAAAAAAGATTTAATTTCTTTGACTTATTTTGATGCTCTTTTTGCTTGTTTCACAAATTGTGAACATAATTAAATTTGTGTGTTGCTACCTTGTTTTTAAATGTGTTTACACTACTGTAAAATCAAATTTCAAGCACAGGAGCTGGAGACCAGACCAAAATATTATTTGAAAAATTTAAATTATGTCATTCATTAAGTCTTCTACTTGCACCCTGAAGGCTGGGAGCTCTGCAGATTCTATCTCAATCTTTGGCTTATCACTCATTTCATCTTCATCTTTTATCATCCTGCAAATCGCTTCTTTTAATAATCTGGTGCTTTCGTACATAAAAAATTCATTGCATTTTATTTTAGCATCTTCTTTAAGTTGTTTTTTTCCCTCCATTTTTATATAAAAGAATTGCATTATAGATTGAATGAGTGTCTGGTGGATTAACTGCATTTAAACTAATTCTTTAGAATTAGTAGGTATTATCAGTACCTTCCATGTATGATCCGTATTTTAAAATAAACAATGTTTGTAAATCCTATCCCCGTTTCCTGGTCTTTCCTTCTAACATTCTTTTCCTACAACCAAGACATTGTGTATATTTACTTACTAGCATGAGACTGGCAGGACACCAATCAAAGCTAAAAGAATGGATAAATAGAGCCAGAAGAAGGTAGACTTTTTCCATCAATGTTGTGGTCTGCTAGCATGTTCCTAATTTACCATTTACCTCAACTCTTTTACAATTTTACCTCACTTAAGCAAATATAATTTTCTAATAAAATATCCACTCTCCTCTTCTCCAAAATATATTTCTACATAATTGTAAAAATTTATCAGCCCACTTGACCACTTTTTTTTTTTAGAATCATACATAATTATTTGTAAATATATCACTTTTGTTTATATTTTACATTTAAAAAAAAGCAATTATGAATAATTTCTCTCTTCTTGGACCTAGTTAGGCTTGACTCATTTAATACTTAAATAATAATAACTTGTTTTATTCCACTTATATGTGATATATAGTAAAATTACATATCTAGAGTTGTTATAGTCAAGCGCAATATTTTTGGCACTAACAAACTGCTTGATTAATTTAACAATTTTCAGTTTCTCTTCTAATGCCAGTCCTCGTTGAATGTGTTTATTTGATTCACACAAAATGTTTTCAAAATGATATTTAAATTTGTGTATATTATATTATTACCTTAGACTTGTATTGTATCTTGCTTTTTTATGGTCAGAAACATAATCTTTTTTTCATTACTGCATATTTAAATACAATATAAAACAAGCAAGGTAACATTTTTATAATGTTTTACCTAATAAAATAACCCTAAATCCCTTACTTTTAAAATTTTAGTTTTTTAGTATTGTTTCTTGCATTTCAAACAAAAACACATCTGATGACTATTGTTTTTGATTAAGTACATATAAATTATTAAAATATCCAATTAAATTCCAACTGGGAAAGAACTATAACATAACAGATTTCAAGAAATCTGCATGTAATATAATTCTTGGAAATACTGTGATCATGTTTGGTCTGCAATTTTTTTGGTTACTTTTTGTTCTACTGACATTTAAATTTGTATGTAATAAATATGATTTATAATGTGAGATTGAGACACTAAAATATCAATGAAGTTCTCAGCCAAGAAAAAATGTTTGGTTGTGTACCTGCGAGTTAGTAATATTATGCTTATTGCTTTCTTAAATTGTTAAAGTATATTTCTTGAATGCATGTTTTTTAAAATAATTTTTGTAAATGATCAAGCAAAAAAATCAAATCAAGCATTCTCACCACTATTTGCTTGGTAGGTTATTTCTTGTAACATATTAAATCAGATGGTAAGGATAATAAAATTGACCTTTAAGTTGAAATATCAATGGAAAAATAATTATAAAATGACCACGATAGGGACTAGATTGCTTTGTACGTATTTGAGCCCAAATTCACAGCTAAACTATGAACTCTTTAAACATTAAAGAGACAAAAACATAATATTTATATTGAAGACTCACTGATTTTTCTTTCTAGTTACATCATCATTTTCTTATAAATGTTCAACTTTTTTATATCTTTTTTTTTCAACTTTGTTTTAAGTCCTTATTATTGACACATTGTTTTGTTATATTTCTTTCCACACTTGATTTTATTATTTTATTTTATTATAGCATAAGTGAAAAGCGGCTGGAAATGTGAGCAGAGATTTTGTTTTGTCCTGCATTGTCATGCATATGTGTTCAGATAAATATTTGAGCTTTGCACTGTCAGTTTAACCAGTTTGAACAACCCATAGTACAATCCTTGCCTAACAGATGCTGTCACAAGATGCTAATTTAGCCATTCTACGAAAGCTGCACTGATATTTACTAACAATGTCAGCATAAGATAAATTAAAAGTAAATTTTATTAGTTTTTAAATAAAAACCACATTTATTCTGTTTAAATTCAACACCAATAATAATAAGCCGTCATTTGAGATTATTATTTAAAAAAAAAAATTATTTGGTTACATTTCAAAGTTAATTGGTTTTTAAAAAAATATTTAAAAAATTAAATTTTCTTTAAAACATTCTTCAAAAAATTCTTAAGTTAAAAGAGTATAATACTAAATAATTCTTATATAGTGTTCCTTAAATTTACAGTTATGTCTTTATGTCTAGATAAAAAAAACAACCTTAAATCATATCTGTATTATTGAAATGTGTATCTTCAATTTATGTCTTTTAAACCTAAGATGTGCATGTAATGTATGTAATTTATAACCGAGAATGACTGTTGGATAATTATATGATTAAAGTTATAACCCTGACTAGAAACAGTATCAACTGCTTTTCCTGCAATGGTCGATTGATGTCACGAAGACTTGCAACGTAAATGATGCTGGGTCATATCAATGTCAGGGTCAGCTTTCATGTCAATGGGTCAACTTTGTTTTTCCTTGCTACCTTGGTTTCATTTGCATGCTTATCTTTTACACTTTCCTGTAACATAGCTGGTTGTAACAGTAGAAAGTGTTGGTGTGTAGTGTCTATCTAAAGGCATTACATGGTTTATGCAGTGAAATAATGTGTACAGATTTTAAGACATGAATCTCCTTTTTTTCTCTAGGCCCTTTCAAAACCATCCACTTTATCATTTGCCTCTACATCACAGACTTCTCTCAGCACAACTATTTTCACCTCCAAATTTAAGCTTCTTTATTTTTATTCCCAACTCCTTTTCCAGATACTGCCCTTGTCACTTTCCTTACTCTTACACTTAACTCCCCCCCCCTTCTGCCTACTATTAGCCCTGAGCCCTTTTTTCTCATCTGCAAATTACTCCTTCCTATACCCTTCATTCCCTCTCCTTATTCAATATTCATGCTTTGTCTCTTATTCCTAATTGATTTTTTTGTAATATCAAATGTCAATACAGCACTTAAAAAGATTCATAATAAACCTTGTGAATTAACTGTTTAGTGATTATTCGTTTTAACCAGATATAGTAATAACCACTAAATATTAAATGTATAATTTGCTATCATCCATCTCGGAAAACTTTGCTATAGGAACTTATCTATATTTTTCTACAAATTAACTTAACTATAAAAAATGTTCCTTTCAAAAGTTTTTTAATGTGTTTAAGTGAATAATAATTTCTCATCAGTTAAAGCATTATAATATAATGTTTCTATTGATTGTTTTAAAATGTTGAGAAATAGAAGGAAAAGTTTAAGTTTATTTGAGAGCAAAAATCCGAATCAGTATGGTAGCCTATCAGATAGAGGTAAATCTGCCTAGAAACATCTGTAATAGATAAGATAAGACAAGCAAATCAGCTGATAGGCTTTGAATATTGTTTCCACTGAACTTGTTCATGATGGTTGATATTGTGGAAGAATTTTTCCATTGTTAAACTGTAGATTGGCATCCAGTCCAGGGTCACACCTTTGATCTATTGCTACTGTTATGTGTGCTGTTGTCTATTTTTGTTGTTGTTGGCGTGGTTACTTATGGTGGTAGCCACTATAGATGAATTTTTCAGTAAATAGGATACAAATCTGTTAGATTAAACCAATAATTTTTTTTAAAAGATTTATATTCCTTTGAATTGTTACCCAATGATCATTAAAAAAATAATTCCAAGAATTAAACAGGTTTATAATTACAGCTAACAAATATTATTTTCTTGTTTTTAGAAAACATTTTTTACAAAAAAAGCCATAAATTTGCTAAAAACACATTTTTGGTGTTAATTTTTAAAATTTGGAAAAATAAGGATGCATAAGAACACAGGAAGCATGTTTATCTGCTTAAAAATAATAATTTCAAAAGAGTTAAGACTTGTTCAAAAAGAAAAATTGAATGACAATATTCTTACAAAAAATATACTTAAACTAAATGTATAAAATAGTGCATTAGAAGAAGCATACAACTTTTAACACATTAACAAACTTTGATATAAACATCTGGAAGCGAACACATTAACTTTAAAGAATTTGTAAAGCTAACCTGGGTGTCCAGAACAGCCACATTCTCAGCTAAGGTTTTCAAAAATTGATATAATAAGTAATACTTATTTTTTAAATTTATGCTTGAGTAAAATATTTAGAGAAGAGTATATGTAAAATGTCACATAGAATTTTTGAAAACCATAAAGTATTTACTGATTTATTTCGAATATTCTTTTATTTTTAAACAGTAAAGCACAAAATGCGTAACTAGAGATTATATGATCTATCATGACATTTGTTGTTGTTATATGCTGGATAAACATGGATGGGATGAAAACATTATCAATTTTATATGGAAAAAAATATTCATAATAAAAAACAAAGAATTTTTTCAAAACTATACTGTTGAGGTTTTTTACATAATCGCTATGTCCATTGGTGTAAACTAGTTCAGAAACAACAAATATGGTGAAGGAATCAACCACAATGGGCACAGTCGTGGGCGAGATACTTTGTTTAAAATATATAGGAATTTTTCTCGTCTTATGAAATATGTCATAGCAAATGTGTGACTTTCTATACAATGTTATGTAACACTAATAGGACATGACAGTTCAAGTTGGTGATTGTTAAAACTTGTTCAGAAATTAAACTTGCTTTATGACACTTAATTTATTATTGTTTATTTTTGTAGAAGGTGACACATTTCTTAGTTCACTTTAACTTTGGTCCCTTATTTAGCAGTGGCGTAGCTAGGAATTTGTAGGGGGCCCGGGGAACTTAACATTTTTGAGGGCCCCACATAAATGACGGTAGCATAATATTAAAAGTTTTTTTAAAATTTGGACACTAATGTGGGGACCCTCCTCAAGTGGGGGCCCGGCGGAACTTTCAAATTTCCCCCCTACCATAGCTACGCCACTGTTATTTAGTTTTTCATTCAGCTAACTTGCAAGCTTTAGTTATACATTACACATACACAGGGATGATTCACCAGCTGGGCCAGCAGCTTCACCATTGGTCCCTTCAGTGCCAACCACACCTACTCAGCTCCACGGACACACCCCTCTAAGATCGAAAACTGGCATGGCTCCTCCCATACTGTCAGCCCTAGCACTCAGAAGGACGGCCTCCGGGGGCCCACGCCTCATGCACAGACGAGCACGTGACAAGCTGAAGCCCTGCAGGACACTGCCAACTCTAAACAGTGGTAAAATTATTATTTTGTATTTGATACCTGTCTCCTCTTTGAGGATATCCAAAAAACTAATCATTTTTAGTAGATGTTCATGTGATTTAGTACAATATAAAAATATTTATTGCTCAAGAAGTTTAATGAAAGCCTATTGATGTGTTATAAATAAAGGAAAAAAATAGAGTAAGTTTTGAACTCCATAAACAAGTGACAAACTATTTAAAAAGAAAATAAATAATGCTTCTAATTTTATTATTATTATTTTTTTGGATCTAAAGAGAAAATTTAGACAAATATGTGTGACTTAAATGTAATTTAATTATAATAAAGAAATCTCAAATGTGTTGTCCAGTAAATCTTTGATACGACCTTAGAAATCTATGATTATTCTTTTTTCATAATTTCTATTCGTATCTACTTTTTAAATCGTTCTCTTATGTGTAAAATGTTGATTTTTATTGTCTTACTAGATGTTCCCACATCCCATCCATGTGGGGTAGACCCTGTTTTACTATGTCAAGTTGAATTTATCATTTATTGTAACCCCTGCAGTGTCATCCGAGAGGTCAGTGGAGCAGGTGATGGTCCACACATTACAAATGGAGCTGGAGGGCACACGGGACACAGTCATGGGACTTGAAAGGAAGCTGGACGACCTTCATGATGATCTGTCCACCATATCCAGAAATGTCAACAGTTTGCTGAGACTTGTTGCACAGAGCCCCTCCCCTAGCAACATGTACCTCTCCAGCAACAGCCTCCAGCCTTCCTACAACCCATCGCCCTCACCAAACCCCAACCTCTACCCAGCTCCCAGCTTTTACTTCAGTCAGTCAACTGACGGGGATACACGAGATACTGTAAGTTTGCAATCTACCTCGTCGCCTGCACCAGAATGGGCAGGCTACGCCACACTCAACAGAAATGAACAATTTCTAAGTCCCTTCCAGTCTTCAAAGACAGGCATCCTTGGTTGCACGCCTAGTCCCTTGGCCAGCCCAAGGGTCAACTTTGGCACAGGCTCCATGGCAAACAACCTCCACTCACTATCGAGACAGAGCATACATAACATAAATGCTGGTATTGACAGGTCAGCCATCGGTGCACAAACAATATCTGATCTAAGGGGAGACAAAACTGGAAGTATAAGACATCTTCATTCCCCTGGCCAGCGCTGTGATAAATTTCCAATTCCTTACCAACCAGCTGCCTCGCTGTCAACTCTGACATCAAGCTCTACGCTTGGAGCCTCGACTACAACAGGGAAAGGGCTTGAAACGGTTCCAGTGTCACCACTACGGAATTTATCTCAGCGGCCCTCCAACTTATCTCCCCTTCATAGCAGAAGAGCAAAATCCCTCTTTGTGAAGCCATCTCGTTCTCTGGTGGACTCAGATTCAAAGAGACACAAAGAGATCAACGTTGCCACAACATCCGCCTCTGCCTCCCTTCCCATGAGCCCTGAGACCTCAGACAAAAAGAACTTTAGTCCACTGTCTTTAGACACGAATGTCAGCTCTTTCCAAGATCAATATTATCAACTGACCCAGTTAGAGCCATGTGATGCCAGGTCAGGACTCTGTGAAAAGGCAAGTGCCCTGAGGTTGTCTGACTTAGAATTGTCCTTCTCCTCATGCTCCCCACAGTATGACAACAGCACAACTGAAGATGACTCATCAGGCCCAGGAAAAAAGACACATGACAACAATGAGACAGAGAGCTCCAAAAGTACCTCACCTTCACCCAACTCCAAGCAAAGATTCAGTGGGCTGGTAACTCTCCCACAAACAAGACACTCGAGCATAGGTTCACCATCACCTCCCGGGGGATCATCTCAAAAAACCACCCACTCGCCAGAAGGAAAACCTTCATCTAACAAAACGAGTCCTTCATCGCTGCCCCTCCTGGCTGGGCTTAACAAAACACCCTCACCCAAACTTTCTAGGCCAAAAACATTGTCCCCATCCCCTAAGGGACAGTTAAAAAAAGGACGTCGGTTGCTATACCAAACTGGTGATATCGAGTATAGGGATACTGAGACTGTCTCTGAGAAATACCCTCTCCTCTTGTGTCCCACTAGAACTCAAAGTCCTTCCCTCTCTCTGCTTCCAGTCTCCACTCACTTACCTCTGGACACCAAGCGTTCAAGGTCAGCGTCAACATCAGCGATTGGTCAGAATTTAATTAATCAGCTGAACTCATCAGTTAATCGGGGTGAAGTGTCAAGTTTCAAGTCCAACATTGGAGAACCAGTGTTTGCCCCATTGAGTCAAGCTGAGTCTCTCTCTGACAATGACTTGAGCTCACAGAAAACATGATGGCAGGATTTTTCAACAAAAGTGTTCACCACAATACAATATTTATAAAGCTGTGTTTCTAAATTAAGTTTTATGTTTGTTTTACAATTAAAAGTCTTTTCATTTGGTCAAAACATTTAGCTCCCATGATGGATCAGATTGGAAAGGAATTATCTCTTTATTATTAATGACCTATTGGTTGGTCATAGAAGTAGAAGTGTGTCACGCAGGTAATATGAACTTTAATTTAATAGTTCATTTAATAATTTATGTTCCTCTATTGTTAAAGACTCCCACCTATCTTACTCAACCCACAAATATCTCATTTATGTTAGCTATTGAGAATACAAATATTAGCAAGTCTTCTATTATTATATTCTGATCATGAAAGAGCAGCCATTGTCTCTTAGAATCTGTCTTATTTCACTATAGCTTATGAACTCTTTAGAATGAAACACATCCTGCTCTGTAAATATTTACTTTCAAGATGTAATTTTTAAAGAAATGTATAAATCTTTTAAAAAGTTTATTTAGGCCTATTTTTCAATTATTCATAAAATTACAATAACGCGTGAACCTCCAATACTAAATATACAAGGACAAAATGGCAGACAATATTCAAATTAAAGTTAAACTTGAAAAAATAACCATTCACTTAAAATGTGCCAGCTATTTTTCTGTTCATTCATAGGCTTTGTTATTCTTCCTTTTCTTTTGTGTTCATGGCATTTAGTCCGCTGGATTGTTTCATCTTTCCCTTAAACTGTGTGATATATTTTTTTTAATTCAAGGCTGCTGGTCATTGCTCTTCTATATTACCAGAAATGTTATTGTTACTTAAATTAGCATGCAGGGAAGTTTACCATCTTTGTGTCTGGCACTGTCTTGGATCTGTGCAAATGTTTCAATTATAAATGCCCTAGATAAGAAAATTCAATTTTTTTTCTATGGCCAAGAATTGCCTCATCAAAAATGTTAGCAGTTTTTTTCCACAGAACCTGTAATTCTTATTTGTCATTTTAGTAAACCAAAGTGACTGTTATGAATTTTATAAGAAAATCTCATTCTGTACACAATGAGTTTACTCAATTTTTAATTGTTATGTCATTGTAAATTTTAAACAGAAACACCTTAATCAAACTATTTATTAAGCTTTGTAAGTTAAAAAAATATTGGGAATAAGTAGCTACAAATTTGATACAAGGAATCCTATTAATTGATTATCAGTAATGGCTATGTGGTAGCCCTAGCCCATATTTTTTCAGAATGAACTAAGGAATAGTACAGAGCTGACAAGCTCATTTTATGGCTGATCTCCTGGAAGTAACAGTAGCAATGGCATAACTGTTGAAGGGTGCCTGAGAAAATAGAGCTTTATTTTATAGAGTTTTACTATGCCCAACATTAGTATCTACTCAACATAAGTTGCCAACAATATAGATGGCGCTATTTACCAATGTGACTGACTTAGATTTAAAAAAACTAATGTAGGGCACTTCTCAGCCTCTTTTTTATCATAATTTTTTCTCTATATAAATGTAACAAATTATGCCACATAATTTCTCCTTTTCATCAAGTATTAAGTATGTTATCCTCTAAGGGACACAACCTACATGAATTAATGAAATGGGAACAAACTGGAGCATGTCTCTCCACCGGAAAAAGTGTCAACTGTTAAGAGTATCAAAGAAAATGAAACAAATAAATTCAAAAAATGTCATTCCTGTAAAACAACTAATCCAAACTAAAGACTCAAAATACTTAGAAGTAATAATTTATAATAAATGAGAAATTATCATCGAATTCCCAAGTCAATGAAGTTATTAAAAAAATCAAACAAAACCTTTGTTATTATAAAAAGATACTTTAATAGATGTAATAATATTAAACTCAAATGACACTTTACTTGGTTAGACATCAAGCTAGAATATGCATTTTATGTATGGAGCCAATCTATCAAACATTGATAATGATAAACTAGAACAAATTCAAAAAAGATATTCCAGTTCAATACAGGAGAATATTCAAAACTGAAAAGAATTAGTTAAATCATTAAACCTTTAAACTTCGAAATACAACACAAAGATAACTTAATACAGCACAAAGATAGAATTAGGGATAAAAGCACTTTGTATGCTAGAAGAAACACATACAAATGCTCTTATTCCTTTCTGGAATTTGCTCGTGCAAAGGGTTGCCTGCAGAAACCAGGAAAACCAACACTTAAAAACATTTAAAACTCTAATAAGAATGCAGGTATAGACACAAATCATGGATAAGTGTAGGACGCAATAATCTTCTATATAACAAACACATACAAGTTTTCTTTCTTTCCGTCCGGTATTCGGGCGTGGAATGGGTTTCCTGAAGAAACCAGGAAAGCCAACACTTTATCCTCATTTAAAACTCTAGTAAGAATACAGGACTAAACACAAACCATAGAAATACGTAGGACACAATAATCTTCTGTACAGAAGGAGCGTCTGTAACATATAAGATAAGATAAGATAAAATAATTGGGGAAAAGTCTTTGAATCTAGAAATCTTTCACTATTAATAAAAAAAAAGAGTATTAAAAAGTTTACTAATAATTATTTTGATATGTTTTTCGAATACTTGAAGCAGTTACTATTGATGTTTCTTGTGTTATAAAAATAAAATCTGATAACGTTGTTTGTATCCGTGAATGTGCAAACAATTTTCATTTCATTTGTAAAATATATTACCAGTAGTTGAAATGGAGAAGCACTGCACTTCTGCCCAAGCATATATGCATTATAACTTTCATCTCATAAAGAGAATGCACAGAGTTAGTCTATGTTGATATGTTTTTTAATAATAAAATAGTATATATGAAAATAGGTATGCCATTCCTTGTCTCGTGTGTCGACAGAAAGATATAAGAAAGAGATTTTTTTGTAATAACAGCACATTTCTCCGTTTTGCTTCCTTTGGGGGGTATGTTTTAACTGTGTGAGCCCCATTGCCCTAAAACTAGTCATCAATTAAGAATCTGTAATATAAAACTGATTTTTTTAAACTTTACAATTTAAATATTATATCCTTTTGCAGCTGAGATTCTAATTTTATTTTAAGGGCACAGATTCCAATATGGCTGTTTGACTCAATCCATACAATGTTCATTTTATTTTGTAAACTTATCAAACTATCATTTTTTAGAGCTATGACTATGATTTCAAGTCATGAGTTTATTATTTTTTTTACAATTTAATTATATGATAAATTTCAGCATAACTCATCAAGATGAAACTGATCTATGGCCCAGATCATTAGCATTCGTTCTTTACATTTACAGAAAAATATTTTCATCATAAGAACTGATTGACTTTATTTTTAATACCCACATTTCCCTACTTGATTCATTTTTTAAGTTCTTAATTACATTTAAGGTAGAGTTATTTTTGCCATCATGTATATTTTAATGAAACCAAATACATTTTTTGTCAACTACAGATTATCAAATTAAATAATATTGTCAATATTTCTTGTAGTTTGTTGAACCAAAAATTGTGTGGCAAAAAATGGTGTGTTCCTTAGACAAAGTTTTATGTTAGTTCTAGATTGTACACTCTTAATTCATAAATTAAATTTTTAATTTTTTGTGTGAAACTTTCTTAACAGGTCAAACCTGGAAATAATATATTTAAAACTCTCTAAGATTTCATTTAGCTTCCTGGTCACTTTATACAACTTTATAACTATAATTATAAACAATGACTAAAAGTGAAATTTCCAAAAACATTCGTAGAAAATAGCTCAGTTTAATGTACTTCTTGAAAATAGGCGTGTTTTTGTTTTAAAACAGTTTTTTTTAATGAAATGCGGTTTTAAATAAACACATTTCTATCCTAAAGCCTCTTCATTAATGTGTTTACAGTTCTAGCACATCTTAACAACCACCCTCAATTCCTGAAATCACAACACCTTATAATGACAAATGTGACCTTGGAACTCTTCGGATTTGGTAAAGGCTCTCTATCGATGTGCTATTACTACAACTAGACTTTTCACAATGTTTCACAAGGCATGACCAACTACTATATCACTATATCACCCCCTCCACCCCTTGTGCTTGAGACTCCTACTAATATAATGTGCATGCCCTATCTGTTACTATCTGATGTAACTTGCTTCTGCCACTTTAAACTCTACTCACTATTTTGAAAAACTGGTCACCATGACATTGAATTGAAAAAAAAAAGTGATTTTCTTGATTTTAGTTATATTGCATTGATTCAGTATTTCAAAGTTATAATTCATTAACAAAGCAATTTTTAGATTGTCCTTAAAAAAATTCTCATAGAGCTCTAAGAAGTTTGTTTATGGACATTTAACATGTCTTTGTCTTATCATTGTCTTCAAAGGAGAATTCAAGATACCCAGGTTTAAATGCACTTAATGAAACTTATACGTCCAACAGAATAGAACTTTATGCTTTAAAAGACATCCTGCATACTGATACTTATCATCATGAAATGACATGTTCTTTCTTTTACATTTTTACACAAAATTTTCTGACTTGGAAAAACTAATTTTAGGTGGCTATTATTATTATTTTTTTTAATGCAGAACAAGTATTTGATCTAGAAAATTTCCCATAGCTAGGAGAGATCTCCTTCCTGTGACTTATGGTTGTGATATTATTTTTACATGAAGATTAAAACCAGTGGCTTTTATTTTAGTGGATATTATCTTAAATTGAATGTGACACAGGCTACTTGTTGTCCCATTGACATAATTAAACTTTACATTTGTAATTTCTTACTAGGGCATCCATTTAATGTGAGCTAATTTTTATTGTCCTGATGAGTACCAGTAAACAAAATAATGTACTTAATTACATTTCATCGTTTGGGGTCTGCAGTGTAAGAAATGAGGATCACTGGTTTAACATAATTTAATTAGAGCAGCTCTGGAGTTTTCTTTTCTGTATGCAGCTTTCATACTTACTTTGCCACTCTCTGCCTTTCTTATTAGAACTAATGTTCCTGACCAAAAGAATAATGCTATCATATTTATTGATTTATTTTTAACATTGTGTCTTGATTGTATTTTAAAAAATATATTGAAAATGATATTAAATAAATCTTTTGAATTCGGTCACTTGGCCTTCCTTTGGTGTTTCTTTGGTGAGAAAAATACTGAATCATCATCTAGTAAGATTGCATGGGCATGACTAAAAACAAACCATGAACAAGCGTAGGATGCAATAATAATCTTCTGCATAGAAGGAACGTCTGTAACAGATGGATAAGATGGGACTTCTACTCTTCAGTTTTTTTTAAAACCATGTTTTGGAGGTCAATCTATCTGCATAGTGGAGATAGATAACTAGTGGAGGTTTATTCCAACTTCCCTGGTAGATTCTTGTCTTGTATTTTTATTATTTTATCTTATCTTATCTTATCTTAGATATACAGACGCTCCTTCTATGAAGTATGCAGAAGATAATTGCGTTCACAGACCATGACAGATGATCTGTTGGCAAGTGATGCAGCGGTCACAGGCCACGACTATTAGGGTTCCATGCATTACCCAGCCGCCAAACTATTGTTAGTTAGGTACCCATTCGGAGCTGGGTGACTCAGGGACTCCTTAGGCCACAGGAACAAATCCTTGCCTTCGCATGGATTCGAACTCGTGACTCGTGAATATGAATTTTATATCCATGCTCACACAACATTATCATGTAACAATAGTGGCTGAAATATAAAATGATAATGCTGCTCCTGAGTTCTTCAAACTTAAGTGAATTTTAAAGTGAACTTAGCACTATATATATATACGAGAAAAATACCCGTGCTATGCTACGGGGTAGGCACAATAAGAGTAACTTTATTTAGTTTTGGGTCTCAAATTCTCCTTAAAAATTAATATAAACGGATCTGGAAATTAGGGTAGTGATAAATCAAACACCTTCTTAATAAAAAACAAAGATAAGTGTGTCGAGAAAAATAAACATATTATTAGTTTAAATATTACCCATCAAGTTTGGTATTTCTGCTTTAATATAGCAACATCATTATCATCCGTGGCTCTACAGCCCATATAGGGCCCTGGCTTGCTCAACCACATCCTTCCATTCAGATCGATTGATGGCTTTATTTCACCATGCTCGAACCCATTTAATAACGCATGGTATATTCTCTACCAGAATAACAAATGTCGTTAACAGTTACAAAAAGATAACGGGCAAATTTCACTTTCTTTTCACGTGAATCAAAACATGATAACAATATCTTTCCACAGGATTTCATTGGTTCTTGTAAATAGCTCGCTAAACACCCATTTCATTTATATTCTAAGCATGAAATTAGTTCAAGACGAATAGGATATTTTTAGCCAGATAATATTTGTGAATATTGTGGCTTGGGGAGAGTAGAAAATATGGTTTACTTGTTTTAAAGGCACATAGTCCTTTAACGTGAATAAAAACATAAAAACAATGCTGCTTTTTAAACAAATGGTGAGACATTTATCTTCTTTTAAATTTTATGTCAATCATTATATATTCCCACACATTTTTTCATATCGTAAAAATTCACTTTATATCAATCTTTTTTTCCGTTGTAAACTATTCATCTAATAAACTAAAAACAGCTTGGCACAAAATGAATTGTTGTCAGTGTGCTTTTCGACATAACACGCACTTCCTTATGCTAGATCCAATGTATAAGTCGTAATACCCGTGATATTTCTTTACACTTAATATATTTACCCCTTTAAGAACAGTTTTTACCCGAAGCGTATGTCATGCAACCGCATTGGTCGAGAAATGTACCCAATTTTTTAATTGAATTTTTCATCATTCGTCAGTTCTTTGAGTAAAATACATGTGTTAAGATTACTTTTTTCATTGGAAAAGCTCTCCAAAACATTATTTCTATTTCTAGGCTAAGCATGAAATGAATAGGATTTTTTTGCGCCAGATACTTTACTTTAGTTATGCAAATAGTATTTTCTATTTGGTGGTTGGACACTTCGACACCGGAAGATTCGACCCCGGATGGTTCGACCCTGGCAGTTTGACCACAGGACGTTTTGTCCCCGGTCGTTTTGACTCCGGTCGGTTCGACCACGGAAGGTTCGACCCCGGGGTGATTCGATCCCTGACAATTCCGCAAAGGGACGTTTCGACCCCGAACGTTTCAACCCCTTTCTATCTACACCGTAGAAATTTATAATTATTTTGTTTGTATATATAATTTTAAAAATACTGGTTGTCATGTTAGAGGCGCAATATTAGCAGACATAGAAATAACCAAATCACACACATACGCACATAGCCCCTCCCCCCCCACACACACACAAACTTGCACCAATAGAAAACTCTACAGTTTTAGTTATAACACGTACCATAATATTGCATTATTCTAGCAATAAGTCTTTTTTATGTAAGCTTTTTCATTCATCTACCAATTAATCCACAACATCCATTCCTTTATAGTTTATGCATGCCCTTTATTTAGGACAAATTAGATTTATTTTTATTGAGCTGTTTAATACTTATGTGATTGGGATGCGTAGGGTTGGGGAGATTTTTTAATATTGTCTATTTGTTTTAAAAAACACGTTGAAT
>MUZC01001131.1:21270-54827 GCA_002072015.1 Radix auricularia | reverse complement strand
GGGGGGGGGTCCGAGATTTGTGGGGAGTTAAAAATTGTCAAAATTAGAGTGACGAACATTATGCCAATTATGGACGGACGATAAATAAATTAAATTCGACTGACGAACAACGTATCAAAAATTGATTTGATTAGAAATACTTTTGTTTTCATACAATTATTTTTGGTCACCGCCACCCATCCCCACGAACTTACGTTTTTTTTATTTAAAAAAATGATAATAAAATAAGCAAAGGTAAAAACGATCTTTTCTGAAAGATAAATTCCCCTAGTCTTAGCCTTATAGCTCTGTTCGCTCCTTTAGTTTTCTAAGGTCCTTCTTGTTACATCAGACATTATTCCTGTCTTGCTCTTCTGTTATTTTCCTTACAAATCCTCATTTCTAAGACTAAGTGTTTAGTGTACGCATTCATTACTTTCTTCGCATACCTCTTTATTGTACGGAATCAGGTACAAAGATGTATATATTTAAAATGATAATTATGTTTGCATTGGGATATAGACTATATTTTTTTAATTAAAGAAGTTTTTTAAAATCATTTTTGTGTTCAATATCTTTCTTTCAGAATATCCAGTGCAATTTTTTAAAATTAAAAAAAAAATATTTCTTCCTCTAAAACCTAGAGTACCTGTACAATTTTAAAATTGTAACCAAGAACAACGGAAGTTGATTTAATTTAGTGTTAACTTAAATCTTCTACTTTTAATTTCACTTAGGGGATCTTTTTGTCATTTAAAAACTGATATTATACGTAACATTTTAACCATGCCACTCAGTCAGAATCCTAAAGAGTGTGGTAAGACTAACTTTGGCAAGTTATTAGTATCATCATTTGCAGTTGACATTTTTATCATCACTTAAAACTCTAATTAGAATTAGTATGCAGGACTAGACTTAGAGTCTTAGAGTTAGAGTGACTTAGACACTAGACTACTTCAGTTAACTTCAGACTAGACACAAACCTTTTTTTTGCCATGCCATGACCAAAGATAAACATAGGACGGAATAATCTTCTGTATAGAGGGAGCGACTGTAACAGATAAGATAAGATTTGATTTTCATTATAATTTAATCTAGTCAATCTAGATTTTTATTTTATGAATTTAGTTACTTAGTTACAATCACTATCACTATCATTGACTATCATTGTATCATACTATCATAGTATCACTGATCACTCACTATCTCTATGACGTCGTAATTAGTTAATATTAATTTATTATTAATATTAATCACATAGTTTGACATAGTGATCAGTGATAGTGTACGCAGAGTAACATAGTCTATGAGTGTCATAGTATTTAGTTTAATATACATATATATTATATAGTTTATAGAATTTAAATTATAGACTATAGAGAAGACAAAATTGAATTTCGAGATTGACATAGTCATACTCATACTCATAGTCTATGAAATGATAGTATGATAGTGATAGTCAGTGATAGTGCATAGGCATAGTGATAGTGAAATAGTTTTAGAATCACAGACATTAAGTTTGTCATTAATTTCAGTATGACACTTGTTTCTTAGTCTTACTCTTAGCAACTAAGAAAAACTAATACTACTCAATTATTTATTACTTAAATATATTACTAAAAATAGTAATAATTAATTATAGTATAGTATAGTACTATTAATTATTAGGGCTGCAAACTGACAAAGTGACAAAGGCATAAAATAAAATCGAAGTGTCTGCTGCTACGACAAAGTAACAGCAGACAACGCATAACATTAGAAACATCCCTGTGAGTTGTCTACTGTTATGACTGGTCGTAATTATTTGCTGTATTTTAATTATGATAATACCAATACTTTAATACTGAACAATTGTTCTCATAATAAAATTTTATAATTACTATGCATTAATGAATTTTTAAGGTAAAAAAATCTTGATTGGTGTAAACTTAATGACAAACATTTATAAATTTAAAAAACTGAGATTTGATATGAGCTTTGCTAGACAAAGTGAGAGTTCCATGCGCCTGATGGTAAATCCGGTAGTGGGATCAAATCCCGCTCCCGTCCAGTTTAAAATTTTTTTTTGTGTGTTTGTTTGTTGGTTAAACCAATCACAATGAATGAATGCGTAGGTGACTGTTCTTTTTATTCTGAAAAGCAGATACGTTGATTAAATCTTAGGGGTCTACTGATATGCATTTTTTTCAGTATTACTGATATTTTTTTGCCGAAACAAAGTTTCTGATGCTGATAATACTAAAACTGATCTGTTTACAAGTTCCAGATCATGATCTACGTAGACATTAAGAGATATGAATCATGAGTATGACTCACGACAAAACAAACTGTCCTTTTTAAAAATGTACCAACAAATTTAAAAACTCATTTACAACCTTGGGCTTTGACTTACAATTGTTAATTTTAACAAATATGTCGATTTTTCTAAATAAATATTGCACATGGCCTACTTTTATGAATAAAACAACGAGAACAAAACAATAGTAATAGTAATAGTAATAGTTTGAAAATGAGGTTGAAGGATGAGAATGAATGGAATGGTTTCCAATGACAGGTCTGCTAATGTTACATTTCATTATTACGAAAAACATTTGTTACTGACAGTGTCACTGTGACTCAGTGGCTATGAATATTAGATATTGAGCAAAAATATCCAACATTGTTCGCACGTTAAACTGTGCTTTCAATTGCTATCAAATTTACCAAGAATCTAAGCGGACCTGCATACCGTTCGTTAGTTAATGATTTATCATTGATTAATTAATTATTAATACGATGGATTTAGCTGTCATAAAACTATATTTACTGTTCCAGGGTACTCAACTTTGTAATTTAAAGTATGCAAAAGTGAAAGAGTATATAATGATATAGCATTAAAATTTAAAAGTGAGAGTCTGTAAGTGTAAGTGTAACAGTGACTAACAGAAAAGATAACACAGGCATGGGGTGGGGGCATAATAATTTTTTTTCTGGAAATAAGCCTGCTTCAGTGTTTTCAAGCATCCTCACTGTGGATGTAAAACAAAAGCAAACACAAAAATAAAAGAAGGTAAGACTGCATCAGGATTTGATCCACTTATCATTAAAGTAGCAATGCTGAGTAGACTAACAACTCACCTGGAGAGTCTGATATAAGCATTAGTTTTTTTTAAATTATAAGTAATAATTTATTGGACATCAACTTTTATGGCAGTGCAACTTAAAAATTTTAGTACTCATGAAATTGTAATTTCTATTAGCATATAAATCACACATTTTAGCCAAAAACCAAATGGAATCGGCTATTATTTTGTAAACACCGGACACATTTTTTTCCCAATGTGATCAGCCGCTAGAGTACGCATGCTCCAACGACCCGTGCAAATTAGATTGGAAATAATCCCCACGGCCAAAACTGTGCAAATAATCACTTCCAATTAAAATGAGTAATTAGTGTATGTTCAGTACAGTATATCAGTATACTTCAATATAATTATATTATATAGGCTTAGACTTAGACAACATAGTATACAATTAAAAAGCCATTCAAACAACTCCATTGTCAACTGTGACTGTGAGAACACTTTTTACAATAAAAAATATCAGATTCAGATATCATCTTAGTCTTAGTTTTTATCTTTAATTAAATTAAATAAATAATATAAATCAGGGATTGCTTTAGGCTATTTGATTTTAGTAATAGTGTATTGCATTATTCACTATTATAACCTCTTACCAGCATTTAATAAAAAGATATAAAAGTAAAATGCAAATATTTAAAGAATTTTTATAATTATAAAATTATTAGAATTGGACTTTCTTTTCAA
The DNA here is from genome assembly GCA_002072015.1 of Radix auricularia. Classification (NCBI taxonomy): domain Eukaryota; kingdom Metazoa; phylum Mollusca; class Gastropoda; family Lymnaeidae; genus Radix; species Radix auricularia. The sequence continues at coordinate 51,042 of MUZC01001131.1, read as the reverse complement.
CTTTATGGTAATGTTAGTTGTTCATTATCAATTGATTTGAGTTTTTTTCCAATTATAATACATCTATAATTGTAATAATTCTGAGCATCGTAATCTTAAGTTTTCAATTTTCAGGTTGGTTTTATCATGCTCCATCAAAGAAGCAAATTGGTGCACCAAAAGTTGATTACCCTGCACCTTCAAATATCCCAGGCATTGGCTATGATGACCCAGAATCTCTTCAAAAACAGGAAGTTCGGGAAATGCTCTTTAAAGAGTCAGACACAAATTACATCCGTTTGGCCAAGATGGGAGGGAGAAAAGGTAATTTCGATCACAGCTCATTTTTGTTCTGGGGAGTATATGTTGGATTTGGATATTATGTCACCTAACTTTGGCACTTGAAAAAGGCCTTATCAAAAGTGTAAATTTTAAAAAATAAATACATTTTCATTGAATATTGTCTATCATAGAAATGGGCTCATCAGTGATCAGGTCAAAAGGATATTTTCAACAGTTAGTATTTTTACTGCTGGTTATGGCCATTCTGTACTACTCTAGATAACCAAACGAATTTACTATCAACAAATTTTTATTCAACCTCTATATACTGTACCAGATCTATTAGCCTTCAAAGCTGAAGACCCTCGCAAGAAGTCAGCTGGGCCCGTTGGATACCCCAGAAATGATTGGTTCTATCTTGAGGACAACAGAAGAGAGGATCAGAGTAAAACTGAGGAAGAAAAACAGTTAGTATTAGTAGGGAGTGTTACCATTGATCAATGTTACAGTTTATCTATAATGGAAATGCTTTTATTCCATGATTTTTTTTAAAAGTACAATAATGGATGTTTTTAATATATCCGCATCCATCGGATTCGGATTTTGCAAATATAAATCCATCGGATTCGAATGCGGATTTGGTCAACACTTGGCTAAAAAAGGGAGTATACCAAGGTGTCAGTCCCGAGCCCCCCATAACAAGAAAGATTTTTAATCACAAAAATAAGTAATTCAAAAACAATGCATATTGCAGTTTAAAAAGATAAACAAAATGAATGAATTTGAATCCACAAAAGTAATTTGAACCTAAATTTTTAAAAACGCTTAAAATCAAGTAAAAAATTAAAACAATTTGACCAACAACATTTAGCGAAATTAAAAACTAAGTTTTTAAAATTGGAGAGTTATAAGAGCATTAAACAACATTAAAGATACTGTTTATTGTCAGATTCACATGAAGCCTCGGTACTTGAAATTAATTAATGGCAGATTAAACTTCAAGAACACCAGTTTCTCTGCATTGTCTGGCAGTAGTCTGCTGCGACTGCCATCATACACTTGTCTAGCTGTGCTGAAAATGCGTTCACTTTGGACACTGCTGGGTCGTGGGCTCAGGTAGAGGAGTGTATATAAAATACGTTCATGATTAAATACAACATCTAATCTATGGACAGCTGAGTAAGGCTCTAGGAGTTTAGTTTTATCTGTTTTCTTTATTTCGGGTTTTCGAAAGCCTCTAGGTTTTTTAAATTTTAGTTACGATTTCTACGGCCGTGTTTCATCTGAAAACGGAAATTTTTCAAATTCGAATCTGACGGATCAAAAAAGGTCAAAGTTCGAATGTCGTCGGATTCTAATTCGAACTTCGTCACATCCCTAGTTAATATTAAATTTGTCTGGATTTAAAAGTGAATTTTGATGTATATTTTTAAATGAATTCAATTTTAATCAGTTGTGGTCTTTATCATGAGTTTGAGACATAAAAGAAAAAATGTTTTTGTCACTGCTAATTATAATTTGGTTTTCAAATTATATAGTTCCTTAAATAAGTCTTTAAAAAAATAATAAAATTGATTGTAATCTCTGAAAGGCCCTGGGAGTTTCTACTGCCTGAATACATGGTACACAAGAGTTACAAACCATCGTTTGAAAATCCTTCTACCAGACCCACTCGCAGCGCTGCCCCATACCACACAGAGGTCAATTCTGTCATAGAGGAAGGGAGATTAGCCACAGATAAAACTATAAAAATACCCGAGTTACGTAGACCAGGGTATGTAAAATATAATTATTGGTGTGGTAAAAAAATAAATTAAAAAAAAAAAAAATTTGTGTTGAAGATCCTTAATAAATAATCCATAAGGTTCATTAAAAAAACAAAAACTTGCTCCTAGTAAAATACTTTACTGTAGTTGTTGTTGATTTTGCATTTGCACATCATGTTAGTTTGAAAATCCTAATTTAATTTTCCTATCCAATCATATCAGTATTAAAGAAGTGGAATAAAGAAATAATAAACAAATAAATGTGTTAACAAATAAAGAGCCTTACAAAGGTTAATCTCAAATTTGTAAAAAAAAAAATTTCATTCAATGAGTCCAATCTTAAATTTATCTGATTATTTCTAACAGGTACGGTGTGAGAAATGAGAAGCCAGCGGCAGCTCCACAGAAACCTCCCCCTCGTGAGAAGCCAGCTAAACCTCAGGAATCAGAGGCATTGCAGGGAGAGAGAAAAAGGAAACCTCAAGTATCTGTGTAAGAAACTCAGCAATATAAAATTCTCATTTTAACAGCTCTGAGCTCTGGGAAAACCCTTTGCTATACTTTAATTTATACACCCATTGAAGGTAAAATTAGAACAGTGCACTTGTACCATAACCTATTATTTAGTGCCGTAACCCGTTGCTTAGTTATTCATAGACTTTGAGTTGTATAACATGTTATGGTGATGTCATTGTTCTCCTCTGTGTTCCATTCAGTCTAGTCAGATGTAACTTGCTTATTTTTGGCTTGACAGAGATGACTTGTAGCAAGCAACATTATTGCTTGTTTATTTCTCTTATTAATCTGCCTATTTTATTTTCAAGCTCTCCTTTTGCTGTTTCTATTCACCATTTTCTCATACACAAGGCATCAATTTCTTTTAAATTTTAAAATTCTTGAAATTGAGTGAAGGCTTTTATCCAAAAATAAGAAACATACATTTTTTTATGTAATAGAATTTGTGAAATAACTACATAACTTAGTATATCAATTGATAAGTAGATATTTTTTTAATAGTAACCAGAATGCATAAAACCTTTTCTAATGAAAAACTTATATCATCACATTTGAAACTATTAATAACAATATCTATATCTCAGAAGGGTCTCTCCATTTGAATTTGGATATGATCTTCATTTTTGTGCTGGTTATTTTTAGTGTATTCAAGTCTTTTAAAAGGCCCTGATTTAATGTTTAATATTATTACATTTCAAAAAGTTTTGGAGGAAAAAATCCATACTTCTATTTATTAAACTAATTCTCACTCCACATGTACTAATGAGCATTCAAAGATAAAAACCTTGTAAATATTATTTATGTACAATTTTATGCATCTTTGCATTAATCAGAGCCACAGAGAGAGATGAGCCAACCAGCATGTCAAAGCTTTTATCTGGTGAATATGAGCGGGAGTGGTATTCAAAACTGGCAGAAGTGCAGTTCCAGCATGATGGGAGTAACCGCAATGCAACATCAGATATTGAACAAAACCAAGGTGGAGAGAGAGCACAACTAAACTCTGGTCATTACAGGTACAAAATTGTTTCTCTTAAACATTCTGTAAAATGAAAAATTAAAAACTCTGCTCAGAAATATTAATATTTCTTCCCTTGACAGTGAGTTAGCACAGTATGCAAGATGCTATTGGTATCTAATTTTATATCCCTTAACATTCATTGTAAGATATTTAGAATACCAAAAAGGAGATTTCAAAAGGCTCTTTCTTCGTACATCAGATATCGTAGACATTGCTAGGCATCTTGTTACCGAATGAAATATTTAAATTTCAAGAAAATAAATAAATTTAAAAAAAATAATAACATATTGCATGTAACAGTTTAAAAAATTTGATTTTTAGAAATGCATAATATGTCTCATGTATCAAACTTAGTCCTGAAAAATGTTTTTCCCATGAAAGAATTATCTAGCTGTGAAATTTACAAACTTGAATAATTTTACAGGTCAATTTCTGATCTTGATTTTAATATTCAATCACAAAAGCTCACTTGGTTAATTTTAAAACTGTATGAACTGTATGAGTTTTTTCTTTCTTTTTTTCACAGAAAGCATTTAAAGAAGGGGTATTTTATCTCATAGCATTGCGCATTTAACATTTTTATTAAATTATGTTATTTGTTATGTTATTAAATTGTTACACAAGAAACAAACTGCCAGCATAAATGTTATAACTTCCATTCTACATAAAATTACTGAAAACAAAACCAACAGCGAACACATTTTTATGATAATTCCAATAAAACCAATGTGTCCATTCATGACAGCTTTAAAGCCTTGCATTCACAGTATAGAGTCGTCCTTCATGATTTTTATTTTTTATTATATTTTTATTGCCTTTAAATCTGTTCGAGTTTATTTTTAACCTATTAAAATGTGTCCTTGTTTTCAATGAGCAACTGACATTTTTCTTGTTAGACATTTAGATCTAAGGCCGTCCATAAATGACATCATATAATTTTGGCCGTTTTTCACCACCATCCCCCATTGTGGGTGAGCGTGGTGGTCAAGCGGCAACAGTCACAGGTTCAAGCCTTGGTTAAGGCGGCAGGGTCTTGTTCCCATTGCTAAAGGCATCCCTGAGTCCACCAAGCTCTGAATGGGTACCTTACATCAGTTAAGTAAAGGTGGCTGGGCATTGTGCTACACAATCCCCACATATGGGGCTATAAAAACCCGTGAACGCTGCTTCACTTGCCCAATAGACCAGCATGGTCTGAAAGGGAACTTTTTCTTTTATTTACTCCCCATCATCACACGTCGTTGTCACAAAAAGTTTTACCCCCTCCATTAAAATATCACAAAGCCCCATTTTCTATTTGAAAATGAGCATGTTTCAAATCACTCTAATATTGTAATATGCACTAAGCCATGTAAAACGTCATTAAATAAATTGTTAGCAATCAAATATTTAAGTTAAACTTTGTTTAAAGTTTCATGTTTTGATGTGGTGCCTTATGTCTTAAACACCCCGCTCCCCCTCGTCACACATCATCACAAATGGGTGACCCCCCTGCCCCCACTAGGTGCGTGATGTTATTTATGGATGGCCCCTTATTTGAAATTAGCTACAGTATTGTTTTTGGACAGAATATTGAAATTCTTGTTTATATTTCAGAAGAGGCAGGTCAGATCTCCATGCAAGCAACACTCAGAGAATGAGGACACATGAGGATGAGGAGAAGGAACTATTTAAACTTTCAAGGTAAACACTAACCATTGAAAAGAACTTAGTGGTTATAAATAATTATTAGTCAGGTGGAAGGAAAACTTAATGAGGTTGAAATACTTTTAAAAATTAATGTAAAGATGATTATTGTTGCCTATGGTAACAACTGGATACTTTCTGAATTTTCTGTGTCCTGCTTTTCTGATCTTAAACTCATTAAAAATCATTGTACTAATAACTTCAATTCTTTCTTTCATTTTTTTCAAAAGATATTATTTCCACAAATATTTATCAAATTTGTTAATGTCTAGATATACAATCGTGCCTGTCTTGTATCTCAGGTTCAAGAATGTTCCATCTAAAGTAGATTCACACCAGAGAGTTGAAATAATGGCAGGAGTCAAGTAAAGTCACTGTTTTAGAGAATATTCAAGTAAAGTGGTAGACACTCTCAGACTGAAGCTCTTTAGTATTATTATGAAACAGGGCTATTAAATTATAACTCTAATGTCATGCCTTCATTATGTCAGCATTCCAGTTTTAGATGTCCTACTATTCATTGATATAAAATTAACATTGCTTAATTTTGACATTAAAATAGTTCAGAAAGCTGGATTAATTGTCATAAGACATTTTTTAGTTATTGCCTGGCATTATAATTCATGCGTGTAAAATTTTAAAAAACTTATTCCAGCAATAACTTATAACAAATCAAAGTAGTTTCATAAAATGTAGAACAGATTATTATATTGATTTTCTCTTACTTTAAAAGCAAACAGACATCATGATATATCAAAGATCAGATCTTTCCTCTTTCCATCTCTTTCTTAATGCTGATTTTAGGTTTAAGAAACAATTCCACCATTGTCATTGTGACGTATTTTTTAAATTTAATCTGATCAGTTAAAATTAGTCACTATTATGACTGACTAAATAGCATAGTGGGATTGTTGGGAATAATTAAAATGTACTATTATTTGCTTCAATGAATTTATACATGTACACATAAGTATTAGGGTTTTCTAATTTAAGAAGTCGATTGGGTTTGTTTGTTGGTGAATATTTTCACTCATTATTGTTGTGAGTTACATTGTGTCTGTCGAGTGGTTTCTTTATTTTTAGGGTTCGTGGGATCACTTCAGTAATTCTAATATTAACTAGACATTTTTTATTTATTTATTTATTTCAAAGTAAGTTAAAAAATCGCTGTCTCTTTTCTATGCTAACCTGAAAGAAGAAATATTGTCTATATTTCTTCTTAGCTCATTTTGGGTGTAGCACAATATGTGATATAAATCATTTGAATTAGGAAAACACCCCTAAGTTTTTATTGAGGAGTTTATATTTCTTTACAACTATGCTCCGTCCATCAACATTTATATACACATTTTTTTAAAATTTATTAAATAATTTCTGAAACACCAAAGTACTTTTTTGTTGGTTTTTTAATTTTTTATATATTTTTAAAACTTTAAAATGAGTTTTGTTTATGTTTCATCTTGTTTTCCTAACATGCAGTTGGCACTCGTATAAGTCATAATAATACATTGTACTGGAGAATATTGAAAACTGACTAAAGTAACACCAATAGTTTAGTTAAATCATTAAACCTTGAAACACTAGAGGATAGAAGTGACAAGCAAAAGGCATAGTTTCTAACTTGGCAATACAGCAATACAACACAAAGATTATCTAAAAAACCCTAAGCCTAGGAGAGACATAGGGATAAAAACAAGTTCTTCTTTTATCCCGTATGACGTATAAGGTCGTATGCAAGAACAAGAAAAAAAAACAAATTCTCTTTCTTCCCGTCCACAATTCGGACGTGGTATGGGTTGTTCTGATTAAAACAGGAAAACACTTTATCAACATTTAAAACTCTAATTCAAATGTAAAGCTAGACATAAAACATGGATAAGCGTAGGACGCAATAATCTTACTATTGTATAGTAGCGTCTGTGACTGATCAGATGAACATTTTATCTTATCTAATCTTAAGCACATCTTTAAAAGAATACATTAAGTCATTAAGTTCAATAAGAGTTATGACCCTTATTTACTTTAAACTTAACCTTAATTTTGGGCTTAACACACTTACACATGTAGATACATATTTATTACTTATAAAAACGTGTATATTATGAGTGGGGGCGCTAATAAGTGTTATCACTATAGGCGTATTATTTTCTTCGTGCCACCCCGACTTTAGGCCTTGAACAAAAATGTTAATTTTTACACAGTCTACGCCTACATATAAAACATTGTCTGTTTGCTACTTTCTATCATAATAAAAATAATTTAAACGCGAAAATATACGATATATCAGATGGATAAAACCGAAAGGTTTTGTTTATCATAAGAACTTTATTTTACTTCAATATACTGTCATGAGTATGATTTTATTTTTTTGGGAAATACTGGCATCATGACGTGTGTACTTAGGGTGACATCTTTGACAGGCAGCAAGTTTTAGATGTCATAAGTCATAGGGCTAGTGAGTGACACCTTTGACAGGCAGCAAGTTTTAGATGTCAGGGCTAGTGAGTGACACCTCTGACAGGCAGCAATTTTTAGATTTCATAGGGCTAGTGAGTGACACCTTTGACAGGCAGCAAGTTTTAGATGTCAGGGCTAGTGAGTGACACCTTTGACAGGCAGCAAGTTTTAGATGTCATAGGGCTAGTGAGGCATTTCAATTTGTTGTATCACACCCCTACTGATCAATATTTCACAGCTGCACCTGACCGGGGCTTTGCTGTGCTATACACTCCATTACGCAACTCCAATGACTTAAGCTAACCCCTGGTATAGAATACTCAAGTGATCAGCACGTACGTTCTTAACACTTAACAAGTGAAGTGGGGTGTTGACAATCATAGACTAGCTGTTATGAAGTAAAAACATGACGGGACTCAACCCAAGGAGCTCCACTGACCACCCTGATGATGTGTGATGTTAATAAGCTAATGGTTTAAGTCTTTACTTTATATTTAAATGCACTTGTTGAAATATTAGTCTTTTTGTTAATTTTATGGAAGAAGTGAGTCAGATGTTAACATAAGAAGCAACAAAGTTTACATAGTTAAACCAAAATTAAACATCTTTTTTCTTTCATCAAACTTTTTAAATGATTAAATTGAGTACGATTCTGTTTGTTTGTGACTGCATGTGAGGCCTATGAGCCTTCTCTAGGCTGTATTGACACAGTGACGTCGTGAGGCCTATGAGCCTTCTCTAGGCTGTATTGACTCAGTGACGTCGTGAGGCCTATGAGCCTTCTCTAGGCTGTATTGACTCAGTGACGTCGACTAAAATCAATTTCTAAATTGATTTCTCGTTTATCCTGCATTCTTAGGAAATAATGAAATGATCTATTCTTATGAATAGATTTTAATTTTCATAAATAAAACTATAAACTGTGGTCTAAATACAGTCTGGCTAGAGACATTTCAAGTTCAAGGTAAGTAACACTTAGGGTCAACTCGCTCCACGTGGTTTGGGTAGACCTTGAGCCTTGAACCCTGGAATGTGATGGTCAACAAAGTGGGTGGGTGGGGGCTACGTTATAGTTTTGAACAGTATTTTTAGCGAACTCCGTACACAAGATGAGTCATAAAATGTAAAGTTGAGACGCTCTCCAAGAATCTACTGACAGATAGTCATAAGCCACTGTTTGGTACCACGGTAATAGTCTACAACTTTAAACGAATGCATCTAAAAAATTCAGCATTCGTCACGATCTGCTAAACACACAATTGAAAACTCTGCAAGGCCGTGATTGCTAGTGAATTTTTACTTGGCACTTCCTTCAACGTCATTAACAAATTAGAAAGGTTATCTACAAAAATATCACAAACACAGAATACAGAGCAGTCGACATTCCGCCAATAATACACTCTGGCGACCTGACCTCATGACGTTTAAATCCTCTTGTCAGCCCTAACACTAACACAGATATACAAGTGCCAACAAATTGCTAGAGGCCATAATTGTTACACACAAGTCATCGCGCCAATAACACCTGCAAAACTATAGAATGTTTTAATTTTTTTTAGTTTCAACCAAAGAAGAACAATAAAGCACCCTGACATCTATATGTGTAAATAATAAAGCAAAATAAAAATTAAAAAATGCTAATCATGTAACACACACAAAAAACAAACATTTTTTTTAAAACCCATGCTAGAAGTTGCCTCATTATTAAGTATCTTATAGAATTGGAATATTTATAAACCTTCCTGGAGAAAAACATACTACAAGCTAACCATTAAGACAAACAACTTCACCCCCCCCCTGAATATACATGCAAACATATGTTAGAGCACTGCTTCTCAAAGTGGTGGTCAGTGGACAGGGGCCTGTCCGTGGACCGTCTGCCGCCGGTTTGCAGAAGTTATCAAGATAGGACATAAAAATATAATTATAATCCACCATTAGCAATCATTTATATTAATTCTGTAAATCATGTCAATTTTTTGGCTTAAAGCATATACAATTAAACAAAATAAATTACATTTCGGCACAACGTCAATATAAGTCAAATGGTGCATCGGTCCCTGGAGCAATATAAAAATTCCTGCCGGTCCGTCATAAAAAAAAGTTTCAGAAACACTGTTTTAGAGAATATTAAAATTTTGGAAAGCAAAATAATTCTAAACCTGAACATAGAGGAAATTTTTAAAAAATGCCCCACTCAATAAAGGAAACAGAAATATACATCGGCACCGATGTCTCATAGATTAAATAAAAGCTAAAGAGACTTTTGAAACATATTGCAACGAATGATCTCTATAGAGACAAAAGAAACATATCTTGGAATACGTCAGATAAAATCCACAATGTCATGTTTGTTGAAATTCGACCGCTCTTATTTAAGTGTTCCCTCAAAGAGGGTTTTCACGAAGTTTTTTAATGATAATTTATGCTCTATCGACAGTGGCGTCGATAGGAATTCGTAGTGGTTTTTGAGGCCCGGGAGATTTAAACTCTTTTGGGGTCCTACATAATGGCCAGGTCGTATTATTTAATGTAGAAAAATTTTTGGACATTACTTAGGGAGCCACCTTCAATTTGTGGTCGGGGGACTTTTGAAGTTGGACCCCCTCCCCTCCCTTAGCTACGCCACTGCCTATCGAACGTGCTACATGTAAATACAAATGTTCTTGATATCTGTTCTTATGTGTCATTATGTGTTATATTTTATGTAAAATATTATGTGTCCATTATATTAATACCGGCCTGGTAGGCCTAGTACACGCTGCAAGAAGTAAAGACTCATAATTGCATTTAAAAAACAAGACGGCAGAATTTCGAACTCTAAATACCTCATGAGTCCGGGCCTCATGTAATGTGACACATCACATTTCGTGAAAGAAATCGTATATAAAATGTCATGCATAAATTAAATAATTTTGCTTGTACGAAATAAGAGGAATTCAGAGTATCCGATTTTTGGCCAAAATTATATTTTTTAACTTTTATTGTCAGCCATGTCAATCAAGTATTTTTACCATAAAACTTAATTTTGATTATAAAATATATATATTATATATTCAATTATCGAAAATATAATATATTTATTGTTTCTATTTGTTTCTTTGAAAAATAAAATTAGTATTTTGTTTTACATAAAGAAAAACAATGTTTTTATGATGGTATTATGATAAAGAAAACAAAGCGCCATCTTTTACCAAGAGTCGCTGTACGCTATATTATTACACAATGTATTTCGATCGATGTGTTTATACAAATGGAGTTAAGTCAAACATTTTTGGTCATCTTTTGTTTCTATTGTTTATTATGCAAGGTAAGTCAGGAAAACGACGAAATGTCCTGATAATTCTGTATAAACTAAACTGCACTCATATGGCTTGTTAATCAGCTTGAAGTTGTTCAATTCGTTTATTTTTAACACATTGTAAGGGTGACAGGCTTCTCTGTATTACACCCAAGCTAAATGCCACCAGATCACAACGCCACCACAACAGTACCACCAGATCACAACGCCACCACAACAGTAACACCAGATCACAACGCCACCACAATAGTACCACCAGATCACAACGCCACCACAACAGTACCTCCAGATCACAACGCCACCACCACAGTGCCACCAGATCACAACGTCACCACAATAGTACCACCAGATCACAACGCCACCACAACAGTACCTCCAAATCACAACGCCACCACAACAGTACCTCCAGATCACAACGCCACCACCACAGTGCCACCAGATCACAACGCCACGACCACAGTGCCACCAGATCACAACGCCACGACCACAATGCCACCATATCACAACGCCACGACCACAATGCCACCAGATCACAACGCCACGACCACAATGCCACCAGATCACAATGCCACCACCATAAAATGCCACCAGATCACAACGTCACCACCATAAAATGCCACCAGTTCACAACGCCACAACCATAAAATGCCACCAGATCACAACGCCAACACCACAGTGCCACCAGATCACAACGCCACCACCACAGTGCCACCAGATCACAACGCCACAACCACAGTGCCACCAGATCACAACGCCACCACCACAGTGCCACCAGATCACAACACCACCACAACAGTACCACCAGATCACAACGCCACCATCACAGTGCCACCAGATCACAACGCCACCACAACAGTACCACCAGATCACAACGCCAACATCACAGTGCCACCAGATCACAACGCCACCACCACAGTGCCACCAGATCACAACGCCACCACCACAATGCCACCAGATCACAACGCCACCACCACAGTGCCACCAGATCACAACGCCACCACAACAGTACCACCAGATCACAACGCCACCATCACAGTGCCACCAGATCACAACGCCACCACCACAGTGCCACCAGATCACAACGCCACCACAATAGTGCCACCAGATCACAACGCCATCACCATAAAATGCCACCAGATCACAACGCCACAATCACAGCGCCACCAGATCACAACGCCACCACCACAGTGCCACCAGATCACAACGCCACCACCACAGTGCCACCAGATCACAACGCCACCATCACAGTGCCACCAGATCACAACGCCACCATCACAGTGCCACCAGATCACAACGCCACCACCACAGTGCCACCAGATCACAACGCCACCACCACAGTGCCACCAGATCACAAACGCCACCATCACAGTGCCACCAGATCACAACGCCACCATAACAGTGCCACCAGATCACAACTCCACCACCACAGTGCCACCAGATCACAACGCCACCACCACAGTGCCACCAGATCACAACGCCATAAAAAAAGTATTTCACAAGAGCAGATTACCAGTGAAGAAAGTTTTTAACAGAGATGTGTAGAATATAGTCGAATAATTAGCCTATCCATAGCAAACAACGATTTTCATGAATGTGACGAGTTTAAATTAAGAAAACCAAAAAATAAACCAGATATAACAAATAGAAACCTAACAAGTGAAAGTAGGAAGACAAACTCTGGCGGCGGCTACTTGTTATTTTAAGTGATCATTGTGGATAAGATTTGATAAATATCCACAGTGAAAAGATGACATTAAGAACACTAACATTTTACAAACAAGATAACGGACAGCTCTAGCAGGCAATTGATGCTCAAAATATTGATCCGAGAAATCAAACTAAGATCTAGATTCTAGATCTTGTTTAGGATGCTTGACATCTGTTCCTATTTAAACAATACAGAGAAAAACAGATATTTGAAATAATGAAAGACATGAAAGAAAAGGATAGTATTAGTATGTGAAGGCAGTTAAAGACTTGTCAATGATGAAAATCGCAGGCTGTAAAATGTAATAAAAATTAATTCAGACTCTATTATAATACACTTACAAAAAGTTTCTATAAAACTAAGAAGCTTAAAAGAATTACAACTTTCGCATTTATGTAATCACAGACCTCAAACAATTACAAACTCATTAAAGCAAATCTTAGACAACAACGCATGTAACACACTTACATTTAAATTCGATGTAAAGCATCCCAACCTGTGCAACACAACATATAGAACGCAAACTATACAACCTAGACATCCACATCTGTATTGACAAAAATACACCTTATATTTACAAACACTTTTTACATGTTTACACCTCTATGCAAACCACTCAGCATCTGCAAACAATCACTCATTAAATACATTCTCTAAATAGCCGCAAACAGCGTATAACATCAAACAGATTTTTTAAAAAATATTAAATTTAATATCCGGAAATTAAAAAAAAACTCATCCAGGTTTATTTCATTTTCTCATTAAATGACATTTGAAAAAAAAAATTATCCCCAATGCTTTTGTTCATATAAGTACCAGATAAGTATTTTGTTTGTATTCAATGCATTAGTGGAGTTGTAAGACTATAACAATTTATATTTTGTTCATCATTTTTGTTTCTTCTGTGTCAGCTGTTAGTTCTGTCAGCACATTATATCGATGCAAGTTATCAAAAAAATTGAACAGATATGTCAGATATTGTTTATCTAAACTTGTGAACGCTACTTCACTTGTTCCCTTGGACCTTCATGGTCTGTAAGGGATATTTATTGTATTATTTACTAATAGCTCTTTAGCTCAATGTTGTGAATGCAACAAAACTGTTTCAACAGCTTGATCTCTTTGTGTCATACGAATGTCTTAACTATGCAGACTCTACTTCAGTGCAGAAGATTATTGCGTCCAAAGACCATGCTGGTCTGTTGGCAAACGATATTGCAACGTTCACAGGCCACAGCTATGAGGGTTTAAAGCAATGCCCAGCCGCCTTTGTTTCCCTACTAGTGTTAGTTACCCATTTGAAGCTGGATGGGCCCAGGGAGCCCTTGGCCCAGGGAGCCCTTGGCCCTGTGAGCCCTTGGCCCAGGGAGCCCTTGGCCCTGTGAGCCCTTGGCCCTGGGAAAATACCTCCCTTCACGGAGATTCAATCCCGTGACCATCAGTACTCCAGACGAGCGCTACCGACACTCGACCAATATTCTCTTTGAGATGGAGCGACCGCGCAGATATCTGACCGCCGCGGCTCAGCCGTGTAGGATTATCGCGTAATAAAAAAAACCCCGTAAAAAAACAAGTTTTTCACTATAAATCCTTTATATACGAGACATAACTGTAAGGATGTTCATTATAATACGCAGGGCAAAACAATCCGAAAATAGAAAATTCTAGTTATGTCTCGTAAAACGTGTTTAAAATAATGCGCACCGATCGTGAATATATTTTTAAAAACTAATGTCAATGTAATGGGCACCTTATTGCGCGACATGAAAGGTTGTTGAACAAATTACGCACCACAACACTCCATCTAAAAAATTAACAAGATATAAAGAGATAAGTAAAATAATTTGAAAATTCAATAATTCAATTACTGTCCATTTGATGGATTTGAAATTTTGATACATAATTTTTATCATTGGCATGAGTCAGCCTGAAACATTTCAGCGCGCTAGCTTACGAGAAAGTTTTGTTAAATAGTGGGGGGGGGGGAATGGATGCTGGGCAACTTTGCACACGAGTTGTTTTTTTTTAACTTGCAAACGGACCAACAAATCTTTGAGGCAACATTGCACTCGACCCCATAACACACCGTGTCCCATTGCTAACAATGCTAATATAGGTAATAATTTGCAGAACCGTACGACACATCGGAAAGAAAAAATAGTTAGTTAAATACGGACCAAATATTCAAATACAACTGCTAAAAACAAGTTATTTATTTTATACAATACAAACAAATACTTGTTCTTCCTGTGGTCAAGTTTAATACCCGCTTACAGAGGTACTACCCTGGTACCACTACTTATATAACCCTGTAGCTATCACATATTGCATTGAATACTTTCTCATATTGATTAAATTGCATTACCTCAACCGTTAACTTCTGCAACGAAACTAGTTAAGATATACTAAGCCCTTAAATGATGCCGGCCGGTTCTGTGTCAACATATAAAGTTTGGACATGCTATAACGGTCACTTTAAACATGTGAGACCATTTTGCATGAGGTAACCGATATGGATTTTTCCCAATGTTTTATCGATAAATCCAAGTCATAATAGATATGTCACACGTCTGCCTACCTGACATGCAGCAACATTTACATTTTCAAAACACAAAGTATTGGCATACACACACAATAATAATTAAATAAAGTTTTTTTCACCTTGTTCTAGAATATGTTATAAACTGTCTGAATATTTCATTGTGCATGTGTTTCAGATTGTGTAGTGCCAAGTGAACACTTAAAGATAAACATAGTGGAAAAATCCAAGTCTCTATTTTGCAAATCGGGGCTACTGGTGGGAAAAGACAGACTTATTTACCATGTCTTCTTCGACTTCCACGACCGACACGAGGAAATGCAGTATCGCGGTTGTGCATATTTTGAGTTTCTCACGGCTCACGAAGTAACGAAGGAGTTGCTTAAGACTGGGGTAATCAGACATCAGTAGCTACTGGCTTATCTTACACCGTCTAATTTCATGTCTACATTCTACATCTTGTACTTCTCTGCCAGGATTAGGATTTTAATTTTTTTAACAATGATTTCACCCATCAATAGATTGACACAAATTGTAACTTTATTTTGAGCCAAGAAATGTTAATTATTTTAAACTGGACCAAATGACATGCTACACAACTGTCCAGTTGCTCAGTTCATTGTTTCTTCAATCTTTTCAAGCAATTACCTAATTTACTTAGAAACAGTTACGGGTTTTAATAGAATAAGGTTTTAGGAAGCTAATATTGAATTTAAATATTATTAGAGTAACCAATAAAAAAATAAAATAATAATAATTAAAAAAGATGCCTAGAAGAACACTCTATATTTGGAATAAATGTAATTTTAAAAAATTACACCTATCAGCGGGTAACTTGTAACAAAATTTCCTAGGTGAATTCAGCACAGATAGCCCCATAGAAGAAATTTTGAAGGATATAAAAACAAATCTAAAAACCATAATGGATCAGAATGTTCCAACAAAAATAACTTCAAATAGAATTAATAAATGTTGGTTCAATTTTAAATTAAAAAAGTATTGCAAACAAAAAGAGAACTTATTTAAAAAAATTAAGGCTACCAATTTAAAAAGGATACTCAAAAATACTTTAAAATTAAACACTTGACACAAAAACTTAGTCGAAACCTCCAAAATGAATATATATTTATAAACAATGTAATTACTAAAGATAACAATAAAAACTTATGGTCCTTTATCAAATATAAAAAATGGAGCCTACAGGTATAGCCACACTACAAGGCTTAAATAATAAAACCTATAATCATTATGAGACTAAAGCTAATATCCTTAACACAGTCATATTCTGCATCAATATTTTCTGGCTCAGGCGACAAGGAAGTTTTAATACATTTAAATATAATGGAAGAAATAGGTAACAAAACTGTAGATTAGACAGGTAAACATTCACCCCTAAAAACTTTAAAATAAACAAAGCTACTAGCCAAGATGAATTGCCTGCCAGGTTACTAAAAGAATTAAGCAATGAACTTTCCCCAATCTTTGTAGTTCTTTTTCAAGCCTCTCTAAACCAGGGTAAAGTGCCCAAGGATTAGAAATCGGCCAATTTAACGCCACTCTTTAAGAAAGGTGATACGTCAGACCCCGGGAATTACAGACCTTTATCTCTTACTAGTATCACCTGTAAATTACTAGAACACACAATATATAGATGAATAATTAACCCCCTTGACATATATAATGCCCTATGCCCACATCTACACGGCTATAGAAAAAAACAGATAATGTGAAACACAATTATTAGGTCTAATAGATGAACTATCAAAAGGCTTAGACAATAAGGATCAAATAGATAAATATGACTAGACTTCTCAAACGCATTTGACAAAGCTTACCACCTTAGTTTAATTAAAAAACTTAAATACTTTGGGATCTTCGGTCCCTTACATACTGGATCAAAGGCTTCCATTTGGATAGGGCGCAAACTGTAATAATTAATGGATCTAAATCTGCACCAATAAAGGTTAACTCAAGAGTTCCACAGGAGATGTGCTAGGCCCTTTACTCTTTTTAATTTATATAATTCATAATAAATGATTTATCCAACATTTCAACAGGAACAAAAGTTTGGTTATTTGCTGATTTTTGTATGATCTGTAGAACAATTCATTCAGAACAAGATAGCTACATTTTACAAAAAGACTTAGATGTATTAATGAAATGGGAAACTAATTGGAGTATGTCTTTCCATCCAGAAAAGTGTAAAAAAGAAAAAGAAACAAATTTAAATTCAAAACATTTCATTCATAGAAAATATTTAAACCAAACTAAAGATACATAATAGGCCTACATTGGAGTCATGATAAATGAGAAACTATCATTTAATCCCCATGTCAATGAATTTATTTTTAAAAAATCAAACGAAGCCTTGGGCTTTATAAAAAGAAACTTTTACAAATGTAATAGATATATAAAACTAAAATTTTACCCCTCTCTGGTGAGACCTGGACTAGAATATGCATCTTCTGTGTGGGATAAAACCCCCAGAGAAAACATTAGTTAACTAGAAGAAATTTAAAAAAAGAGCTGCCAGATTTATTACTGGAGAATATTCAAAACTGAAAAGAGTAACACAATTTTTAAAATCATTAAATCTTGAAACACTAGAGGTTAGAAGAAAAAAGAGTAAATTAGTAATTATACATAAAGCGATTGATTCTAATTTAGAAATACAACACATAGGTAACTTAATACAACCCTCAGATAGACATAAAGATAAAAACACCTTCCTTATTCCGTATGCAAGAACAAACATATACACGTTTTCTTTCTTCCCATCCGGAATTCGGGCGTGGTTTGGGTTGCCTAAAGAAACAAGAAAAGCCAATACTTTATCATCATTTAAAACTCTAATAAGAATGCGAGACAAAACACAAACCATAGATAAACGTAGGACGCAATAATCTTCTGTATAGAATGAGCGTCTGTAACAAACAAAGATAAGATAATATAAGATAGGAACCAGTGGCGTAGCTAGAACTTTTGCCGCCCGGGGCGGTCTCCAATCTGCCGCCCTTTTAGAGGCCGCCTACGATGACGTCACGCACCGGGGAGGGGGGATTCACACATTCGTGACGATGGGGAATGTTTAATAAATGTGACATCACATAAAAAACGGGCAACGTTAAATAAAATTTCCACTTAAATTATTGATTACCGACACTTTATTTAATGATGATTTACATGGTTACGATATTATAGTGCATTATTACACTAAAGTCATATTTAAATGACAAAAAAAAAGATTTTAAACATGCTCAATTACAAATAGAAAATACGTTTTTTAGAGGGGGGCAAAGCTTTGTGTCGTCATAAGGAAAAGGGGTGTACGTTTTTATGACGACGTGTAACGAGGGGTGGGGGTGGAAAATCAGTCAAAATAGCATTAAGACATTTATTGTTGGCCCCTGAAGTCAATCATATGGTGGATTTGTATAAATTAATTAACATGAATAAATAATTGAAACGATGTAAGGGTGGGAAATTTTTTTTACCATTGCATGCCATATTTATGAAAGTAGTAATAAATGGGGCTGCATAAAATAAGATACCAATAAATATACACTTATAAATATATAAGATTGTTTTTTAAAGGCCACAAGAAAGTTACTGAGGTCGCAAGCCCAACCTCCCCCCTCCCAAATGAGACAACACATTCCAAAAAACATTACCAATTAATATACTTTTCAATTGTATATGTAGATATGTGATATTTTTACAAAGAAACTGTTTGCATTAGTTTGTAAACATATTTATACATTTACTTTACTAACTTTCAAAGTAGAAAAATCGTGTATTATGCTATCGAAATTTCAAATTATTTTTAATATCTAGTCTATGAACAATATTGCAAGATTTTATGGTCTTTAATGACTCATTGTGGAACGAAGATAGATTTGTTTTTTTTTTTTTATCAACTTCAGTTTGGAGAAGCTCCTTCACAACTAGCAATACTGATAACAATTGTAAAAATTCTTAGCAAAATTACAATTTTTATGTTGGGTACAGAATTTTCCAATCTATACTCTTGAATACATTTTAATGTATAAAATGGTCTTTCTCTCCGTTTTTTTAATAACGTAATGCATCTTCTATTACTATAGGTTCAGCTACTAGAAACCGGGATCCTTTTTCTTTCATTGTTAAAATTTTCTTTATCAATGTCAAACCAGTAGTTTGTTTGATGAGCGAATTCTTCATGTAGTAGGTTACATGGTATTATATGGTATTATATAATCGAATATTTTCTTGCAAAAATATGAACTTGATCAAAGCGTTCTTTTATTTTATTTTAAAGTCTATACATTGATAATAAAAACAATTCTCGATGCACTTCTTGTTCAAAAGATATAATCACGTCTCCTGAATTTTCACCACTCATGTTTCTTTACCAATTGTTTTGTGCGATGTAACAGCATTTTGTAATTTTTAACAGCACATCCTTTGTTCCATGAAATGGGTTTGCATTAATAAAAAAAAACAACAACAACAGTTTCCATAAATGAGATAACATACAACCAACAGAAAAGAAAAAAGGTTTAATTGAATCAAGTAGAATTCCGGCATCTGATCTCGTTTTACTAGTTACTTCTTCAAATGTTAATTTTAATTATTTGTGCTTATTGTGGTGTTTATTAAAAGAGAAATTTGAATATTTTCATACTCTTGTCATAATTCAAATTATTTGCACATTACTTTAATTGGATTGGCGTAACTTTTAAATGAATAACCGTATTTTAATTTGTGTTACTTTAATGCAATAAAAACGAAATAAATATAATGTTTAATTATTCCCTAACAATACTTTTATGAAAACAGAAGCAGTAACATAAATTACTACTTGCAAGTTAAACACAGTATTTGAACCGCCATGGGCCATGCCATATAGGTACTTGCTCGCGAATCATTCTGTACCTGTGGAAATTCTACGCAGAAACTGCTGTGGCGATATTAATAACATATAATTTTCGGCCCAGCGGTGACATGTCTTTATGAAGTTTTCATATAAAAGCGTCATCTGTAACGTATACCGATTTTTCCCCCAAACAAATCGATACCTTTTTTTTAGCGATCTTACTTTTTTTAACGAGTTTGCGTTAGTTTTAACAACCTATATGTAATCAAATAAATGTTGTGAGACCCGTTAATTAAGAGTAGAAATAATGAATATTTTTGTTTCACATTGGTTTTACACCTTCAAAAAATTAATGGGAGATTGTCGGAAATGGCTGTACTTTTCAACTGCCCACAAATGCCGCCCTCAAAATGTCTGCCGCCCGGGGCGGACCGCCCCCCTCTAGCTACGCCACTGATAGGAACATACAATATTATTAGCGACGTAATGAATGTTATACATGTAGCTGTAACTCAAAGATGTTAATGAAATATGAACATTGTTTGATCAGCGTCCCAGCCTAATTAACTGAACCCAGTGGCGTAATGCACTATATTAAAATATGTAAACGTCTCTAATGCAAAACTTAAAACTCCAAAATAAATCTAAAGACGTCTGATACAAAATCTTCTGAAATGAAAATTCTGGGGGCTGAAGCAGGGGCGGATTAAGACTGCACGGGGCCCCTGGCTGCAATCAAACGGGGGCCCTATCCAGCCAGCGTCCCTTAAAATAAAATGATTGTTAACAGCTAATATATGAATGTAACTAAATATAAATAATGAAAAAAAAAACAAAAAACACGAAGAAATAACTGTTTGAAGTGTTTGCGGTATGCTACAATTGAGTGTGAAAAGAAAAATTTAATTTTCCACTGCTGGTATTCGAACGCGACGCCAGTTGCATCACGCGCCTGTGCTCTCTCCACACGACCAGCGGAGCTTGCTAATAGGAGAAATTTAAAAAATATAAACTATATTTTATAATATGTTCTCTAAGTGAGCCAATTAAAGCAAGTTTTTTCGATCACTTGTATAGATAATATTTATAAATTTATTAAATTTATTATATTTTCAAGGGTTCGTGCAAACATTTGTACACTTTTATTATAAAATATAAAAAGTTTGGGGGCCCCCAAACCGTCGGGGGCCCCTGGCTTTAACCCAGTCAGCCCCCCCCTTAATCCGCCATAGGGCTGAAGTAGTATAAGAACATGACACCGACATGTTGGTGTCTATAATTAATTTAAGTTTGTTAGCAACTCATATAGTAGAAGCGAAAATTAATTTATTCGTTAAATTAAAACTACAAACTGTAAAGTTTGAACAAAACACATGGAATTAATTTATGTAAATAAATTGCCCGTAAGAACTGATGTAAATATGCGATTACTATAACCGCAATGGGTTTTAAAGTGTGTCCATTTTCTTATAGTATTCAAATAATATTAATTATCTCCCATGACTTTGTCAAGAAAAGACTAGTTTACACCTTTGGATTTAAAAAATGAATTATTGAATTAAATACCATATAATTTTTTCAAGTTTATCATGACATGTCCACTTCCCGTGATGACATCGACCTGAAATATTGTACACAGACCTGGTTCATCTATCAATGCATTTTGTCAAAATTTCAGATCGATCGAATGGTTGGTAATTAAATTAATGCATTTTTTGTTTATCTCTATATAACATGTTTAGTCGTCTGCTATTGTTCACCTCCACGTGACACTGGAGCTCAGTCCAGCCATCGATGATTTTTAAAAATAATAACTTCATTAATGGTACATAATAATAATAACAATATTTTTCAGAATACTTTTTTTTTCAAATATACTCGTATCATGAGACATGCTAACCATCCATTAATATACGTATATAAATATTTCAGGGATGCATTGCCTGTGTGGACTATTGTGCACAAAATCTAACTGAAAAGTGCTACTGTGCTACAGACTCACTTCCAAGGCTATACGTTATCAATTTTACGGCACCAGAAGAATTTACTCAAATCTATTTAAATAAATCTAATTTTAATGTCTCTGATAAAGAACATTTTATTCAAGAAGTCAAGCTAGTTACACCAACAATACATGGTAAGAAATTGTACAACCACTTTAAAAACTGTTTTTGTCAAATTTAACATGATCAAACGCAAAATAATTTATTAACAGTCATAAATGTTAGGTTTTATTTTAAATCCAAGCAAAATTTAAAAATTCTTGCCTGGGTGTAACCGGTTCATATCGAAATCTCCCATCTGTAATACAACATATACGGCTCCTTATATGAAAATCAATGATTTTATGGCAACAATTTTTTTTTTTAAAAATTCATTTATTTCTTTTGTTTTAAACTGAAGGCAGAGCAAATCCACCAGTGTTCACAGTAAATGGAGGTAAAAATCTGATCCACGGTTCCAAGTGTTTTGCCGAGCTTTCAACGTGTGGAGAACACAAGTTTACGTTTTGTGTTGATGGGCTCTTTAACCCGACTCTTACCATGGAGTTTCACATTCTTCAAAGTCCCTTCACTCAACACTCCAACTGTACCAGTGAACATCTCGATGTGGAAATCCAAGTTCTCTACGTCAAGCTGAGCTACAAAGATGACTGTAATAGAGCTTTAGACGTTGGATGCACTCTCAAATGTGAGTATGAGACAAAACCAAATTATGGGCGAAACATTCAAGATCGGCTCAAAATGATAGCTATAGTTTTAAAGATGATTCTGGTGAAAAAAAATTATATGAATTTTAATTTTATCATTAAACAACAAAATATATTGTTTTTCTTGTATTTTAACCACACATTTATACTGGTTATTATCAGTATTAAAAAAATCAAGTTTGTTTGACATGTATCATCACAAAGAAGGCCATATTCTTTAATAATGTTCAGCAGTTATGTTGAAAACTTAAGTTGTTAAGTTGACATGTATAATTTGTTAACAATAAATATCGTTATGTCATATTTATATGCAAAATTTAAAAAAAAACAAAAAACACTGACCTTTTAATTAAAATATTCCTTTTTTTTTCAGTTGATAATAATTGTGAAGGTAAAAATAATTAATTATGTTTTTTTCTTGTTTGAAAAAATTCCACAGTTAGGTAAAATTATGAATTTGGTTAATTCCATAGCCAGCCAACGTACCAAATGATTTTTAAAAAAGACTATTTTCCATGCAGATCCTATAATGGGTATCGCTCCTATATTAAATACCAGTTACAACAATATCTGAATTTACATCATGGTGAACACTGTTTAAATGTTTAGACACATGACATTGAGCCTGTTTATTTATATATATGCAGCTGTTCTCTAAACTGATCTCCAAGACGACGACCTGTCTCACCCACATAAATTATATTGTATCTCTTGCAAAGAAATGCATAAATCACGTTGCGACTTGTGCAAGTGAATCCCTCTTTTATTTTGAATGTTTCAATAGATTTATAAAATGATCTGGTACGTTGAATGGCTCCGTTTGGAATTAACCAAATTTATAATTTTACCTAACTGCGGAATCTTTTTCCCGTTGTGATTTCAACGAGATTAAAGTCATCGAACATGATATGTTGTCCGAATGTTGCTGATGCATTCATATTTTATTTTGTATTTTTTTGAGCACATGAACATAGAATTTCTAAAGTGTATGTATGTTACTTCAACATCAGTTGACTGGTCTCGGATGGGTGGTCTTTTTATTGAACTAAAAATGCAGATCATTAATTGCAGCGAAAATGATTCTTTAACGTTGTTTAAACAGTTACTCACTCTTCTAGAGACTTATCTGACGACTTTTTGGGGGTATTTTTTAAAATGAAGACATTTAACAAAAAAAATTAACCTATGATTTATAGAAGAAAAAAAATCGAAGAGTTTGACATTACATTAATGTGTGAACAGCCCAAAGAAAGTTCTTTTTGCATTAATTCAAACGTGATTAAGTTTATTTATATATTCGATTACAACGAACCAAACGCGTTACTAAAGTTTAATGATATTCTTGTTTTAAACTAAAATAAACCACAACGATTTCAGTTGAAGCCCGATTCACAATGGCTGTTGACGACAGTGAAGATCTATGTTCACAAGCCGACTGCTCTGAATCGCTGGCCATTGGCGAGGAACATCAAGTGAAATTTTGCCGTCCGGAATTTGTCCATGGTCAACTGGTCATTTCAAAAGATGGAGTTGTCGTAAAGAACTCGTCATCTGAACCTTGTATTACAAAAAACTTCACATTGGCCGAGAAAAATATCGAATTCCACTTCTACTTCACTGGGAAACCCAACGCAGATTTCTTTTGCAAATGTTTATTTAGCGGTAAGCATTGTAATCATGTTAATTTTTTTTAATCACCTTTAAATGAATTTATTTAATTATTTGTAAACAAATTAATATCTTTAAAGAGAGTTGAGTTTGCGAAGTTAATGTGGAAAATATTTCTCATTAACTAGTTTCAAAGTTTTTATAATTGTTTACACCAATTTTCAAAGTTGTATACTTTTATATAGGCCACATTTTTTGTATTGATGAGCTTGTATCTTTTTCTTTAATATAGGATTCAATGACACGACTGAAAAATGTACGTAATACTATTATTATTTATATCTATTGCCTGAGCTGCAATAAGGGCTCAGTGGGGTATAGAAGGAGCGTCTGTAACAGATAAGATAAAAAGATGGCTCTGCGATTTGGTATTAAAATGAAAGAAATTACACTACTTTGATTTATATTTTTAATTATTTTAACAGAAATTCACGCGGGTGTTGAATAATCTATGAAGAATCTTAAATTCATAAAGTGAGTTTAGCACATTTATTGAAATAATCGACGATTATTAAGAAGGTGTGTGACGCTTATCCATGCTTTGTGTATAGTTTTTTTTTTAAAATTTTCACTTGATTTTTTAAAAAAAATGTTGATAGTGCATAGGTTTTCTTGGCTTGTGTGTGTGTGGTTTATATGTGTATTTTCATTGTATGTAATTTTATTTGTGGCTTTGTGTGTGTGAGCTTTGGTTGTGCATTTTTGTACGAGGAGTTGTGTGTTTTGTGTGAGTTTTTAGTGCCTATGCATGAGTATATACTGACGCATGCGCGTATCACACACATTATGGAGACTGCCCAGCAACACATACGCTGTTAGTTTGCTAATACCAACTCAATAATTACCTTTAAGGTAATTTCAGTTGACATTTTTTAGCCGGTTGTAAGTTGTGAGTCCCAGGTTGTTACCCTAAAAGTTGTCATTGTCGGAGGTGGTATGCGGAAATTTATTTAAGTGGTTAATGGGAGACACGGTTGATTGGTTTCATTGTGTTCTTCAATTCAGATTCTCTCTCTCTTTCTCTCTCCCCCCTCTCTCTCTCTCACACACACACACACCACATACGCGCTGCATAAACAAGTATACAAAAGAACCACGGAAAATATTAACAAAAAACACTACCTAAGGACGTTTATAATCGGTATTGCCTATTATAAATGTTTTGTACCTTATGTAATAAAAAATGATCAACCCGAATCAGTGAAACTTACTTTGGAACGACTCCTCCATAGTGCCCCTTACATCTTGTTACTATTTACATTTATCTCCTCCACCCCTCCCCTTTTTCTGAGCCATCCGAAAATTAAATTGCAGCTATAAATTAAGTTTTATTTCAGGAAGCGTCATCTAGCATCTTATCGTTTCCTAAGAATACATTTTTATCATTCGTTAATAATTTTAGTCGATTGCCACAAATTGTTTCAGGGCTGATTACTTCCTGCTTTAGACTTTTGATTTTCTCTTGAACGCATTTGTAGTACAAAATAAATCGAAAATAAAACACACACTTTTGAACCCGCTTGATCTATCTTCTTTTGATAAACTCACATGACCCGGCACACACTTGGTACTGTGATGACCTGGCACACACTTGGTACTTTGATAACCCGGCACACATCCGTCACTTTATTGACCCGGCACACACTTGGTGCTGTGATGACCTGACACACACTTGATGACCCGGCACAAATCTGGTACTTTATTGACCCGGCACACATTTGGTACTGTGATGACCCGGCACATATCCGTCACTTTATTGACCCGGCACATACTTAGTGCTGTGATGACCCGGCACACATCTGTCACTTTATTGACCCGGCACATACTTGGTACTGTGATGACCCGGCACACACCTGGTACTTTCTTGACCTGGCACACGTCTGGTACTGTAATGACCCGGCACACATCCGTCACTTTATTGACCCGGCACACACATGGCACTGTGATGACGCGGCACACATCCGCTACTTTGTTGACCCGGCACATACTTGGTACTGTGATGACCCGGCACACACCTGGTACTTTCTTGACCTGGCACATGTCTGGTACTGTAATGACCCGGCACACATCCGTCACTTTATTGACCCGGCACACACATGGCACTGTGATGACGCGGCACACATCCGCTACTTTGTTGACCCGGCACAAATCCGGCACATTGCTGATCCGGCCTACACCTTACATTATGCTTCCCCGAAACACACCCGGCACATACCCGGACTCCTACTGAGCCTTAATGTCAGCTTGTGTTATGATATACACTAGATTGAATGTATGTATCTTTAATTAATATTTAGATTTAAAAATCTGCAAATTGGAAGCCCAAAGAGCGAATATTTCTTTTTAACATTAAAATAAAATATATCAATACTGAATTTCTTTAAAAATAACTCGTTTTAACATATTTGTTTTTATTTTGATTAAAAAAAACAGAAGAAAATGTCTTTTTCTTTTTTGTTGTTCATATATTTTTAAAATAAATCACTCATAATATTGATTCTACTGTTATAGTTTTGTTTAATTTCTTTTTTCTTATCTATTATTTAATGATGATTGCTAAACGAAACAAATAAAATTAAATTAAATACAGTGGTGCCTCGAGATAAGAATGCTTCAAGATGAGAAACATCCAAGATACGAAAGGCCACTCGATTATTGTTTTTTCCAAAATACGACAAAATTCACTACACGCAAAACGCACAGTTGACAAAATTGGGCATTTCGTGACTTTAGAAAAGTTCATACAGGTTGTGTTGTAAAGTTCAATGACATTTGCATGACTCATTTTAGAACATTGTATCAATATTTGCTAAGTGACCATTAGTAAGCGAAGATAAAAAAATATATATTTTAAAAAAAATAAGACAGCAAGATGTTGGTGAAAGTGAGGCAAAGGGATTGATAAGTAAAACAGAAAATTAGAAAGCACAATACAAAAAAGTTTTAAAATTTTAAAAATAATACATAATTGTAAGTGCTCTGTTAAGTTTGTGTAGTGTAAGTTGTATTAAATGTAAGCGTTATGTTTAGCATCAGCTTATGCCAAGTTTGTACACAACATATTATTTTCATATAGTTCAGTGCTTCGTGTGTTGTCACGTGATGTTTTGTGCAACCCGTTCTCCTCCCTTACCCCCTCCTCCGACATTTTGCCACATCGCCTCAGTCGAAAGGTAAAGACTCACATTTGTATACATATTATTTGTCTATTTAGTTTTATTGTGTTTTATTTTTTTTTATTATTTATTTGATTTATAATGTGTACTTTTAAGGACACTTTGTTTTTCTTAAGTTTTCCATGATATTTTTAATTTTTGTGCTGTTTCTGTGTGGCTTGAAACGGATTAAGTGTTTTACATGTAAAATTTCGTTTGAGGTACGAAAAACCCAAGATACGGAAGCCATACCGGAACGGATTAATTTCATTTATCGAGGTACCACTGTATATTTTACTCAAATATTTTTTACTTCTTATCTGTAAACAAAATACATTACTCTAAGTGAAAAGATTGTAAGAGTAAATCGATATATGGAAGGGGCGTCCATATTTGGCGTCAGGCAATTTTTGCTGATTTTCAAACCCCCTCCTCCCTCATCGTCTCAAAATCTTAGACCCCCCCCCCCATCCCTTCAATATGACTTCATTAATGAAAAAAATGGCATGTTGAAAATTACTTTTTTGTCATTAAATTTGTATGCAGTGTAATTCTGAACTATAATTCTAATATATAACACGATTGAAGCCATTGAAAACGTCATTAAATTAATTGCAATTAATCAAATTCTTAAGTTGCATGTTTCTGATGTGACTTCACATTTCTTAAACACCCCCTCCCTCCCTAGGCTCGTGACGTCAATTATTGACGGCCCCTAAACTGAAGAGAAAGGATTATTGGGGCTCTCATTATATCTCTATAGAAAGACGAAAGGTTAGTGCGCTATCAAGCAGACAATAAATTGCTCATGCTCATAAATGTGCATTGACTGTTTTCTTCTGTCAGACTTTACTAATACTGATACACAGTTAACAACGCTCTGTCGTCATTGTACCACTGGTATGTCTTAAATATTTTATACTTTAAAATACTTATAAACAAGTGAACTGATATAATTAATAAAAACACGTACTAATTATAAACTCCAAATTCAGACAAATAAATTATCTTAAAACGAAATAATTTTTTTTGGCCTTGGGCATTGCAAAACGAACTCATTTTTTTAAAAATATTTTCAGAATCACCAAGAGAATGGCCGATATTTCTCATCATTGTTTTTATTGCCATAGCTATCGGGACCCTATGCTTTTATTATGTCGGTAGGCATATTAAATCTTAAAAATATCATAGAAAAAATGGTTAAGTCGTTAAATAGCCACATACATAGCCACACACATAGCCACATACATAGTCACATACATAGCCACATACATAGTCACATACATAGTCACATACATAGCCACACACATAGCCACATACATAGTCACATACATAGCCACATACATAGTCACATACATAGTCACATACATAGCAATATACATAGCCACATACATAGTCACATACATAGTCACATACATAGCCACATACATAGCAACATACATAGTCACATACATAGCCACATACATAGACATATACAGTGTCACATACATTGTCATATACATAATCACATACATAGCCACATACATAGTCACATACATAGCCACATACATAGTCACATACATAGTCACATACATAGCTACACACAAAGTCACATACATAGTTACATACATAGCCACATACATAGCCACATACATAGTCACATATATAGATAGACACATACATAGTCACATACATAGTCACATACATAGCCACATACATAGCCACATACATAGTCACATACATAGCCACATACATAGTCATATATATAGTCATAATTTTATATATATATTATATATATTAAGACTTTTATTCAGTGATTACTGATTTTGAATAACATTTTATTTTCAGTTTCACCTAAAATTTGTTCTCGAAAGAGAATTCAACTAGGTGAGAAGAACTAAAAATTTAGGATAGTTCACATTAGTAGTAGATCTAATTTACACACTTATATAAAAATATATTAGATATTTTAATTACTTTATCAAGATATAACACTTGAGTAGTATAGTTATGTATGGAACGATTATTATTTGAGGGGTACGCCTCCGACGTCACTTCCGGTCTATGACGTCACATGTGGTGGGCGTGGTTACTTCCGGGTTATGGTTGGGGTCATTTCCGGTTATGGTTGGGGTCATTTCCGGTTATGG
>MUZC01001130.1:90711-112111 GCA_002072015.1 Radix auricularia | reverse complement strand
GCCTTTACTGCAATCATCAATACTTTCATCACAATAGCTAGTATTTCAAAGTGTATCTTTCAAATATAATAAAAAGAAATATTTAACATACATACACTCATATATGCATACATTCATCCATGCATCAATGCATAGATGCATACATACTTATATACATATAAATACATACATTTATACGTACAAACATAAACATTCACACACAATACATACATAAAAATACGAATATATACAAGCACATTCATATATACAAACATGTATATGGATATAAAAATTATTTTATACTTTGCAGATTCTCATTCTGTACAGGATATTATTGGTAGCTACGCTTTTCCACCTTTTATTCGTGGTTTATGCCTATTCTTGCAGTTTTAATTAGGGTTGTAATGGATCTACCCTTTGGTTAATCCGGAATCCAATCATACATATTTATAATAGCTCCGGTTCTGGCAAATCCGTAATCCCTCCATGTTTAAAAAATCCGTCTCCAGCTCCGGGTTCAACCATATTTCACTATATAAATCCGGTCAAATCCTAGTATTAATATATGTATATATATATGTGTGTGTGTGTGTGTGTATGTGTGTGTGTGTGTTTTCTTTACATTAAAATAAAATTACTAATTCATTGCATGACATTACAATAATATCTGGCACTAACATAAATAAATTTAAAACAATTAAATAAAATAGCCTAAAAACATATACGTTCAAAAATTAGAAGTAAGTGATAAGCTTGTAAAATGATTAAGGAACGTTTTAAATGTATTAACGTTCCACTTTCCCTTAGTCTATGTATGACTGTTCTATCTTTGGGAAACAAGATGACCCTCATTTCACACTTATACACACACACAACAGCGCATGTCATCAATAAAAAAAGCCCGCCTCTAAGCTACACATTCAACCTCTTGGGCTCTAGGGTAATTGACTTTATACCTAACGAATTCCACGGCACGCGAATTTCAAACTAGCTAAACGTGCGCCTTACCTAAACCCAGATATATACGGTACTGTTATCTGAGCTACAGGTTGCGCAATAAATTTAACGTATCGGTAGACTCCAACCCTAGCGAAAACACTCATTGTTTAAACGTGTGACCTAATTTTTTTGTGTCTAAATTTTAGCATGTGCCATGTTTCTCGAGACGGCTAAACAAAAAAGTAATCCAATTTAAAAGCTTTATTTTTTTAAAAAGTAAACATTAACTTTTTTTACATTTACAAACATTGGCTACTTGGATTTGTTAATGTTTTTTGTTGCTGTAAGTATAGTAAACGCTACGGGTAGAAGACTGGTGATATTTTAAAATTATTATTACGCACAAATAGAAATAGCAACTTTCGTTTAAATCCTAACTCGTGTGAAAAACGTAAAGAAAGACTTCGATGCAACGTTCTCGTATTAATTAATCATCTTTATGTTTCAGTTCATTTGTCTGTTATTCTTTTTTTTTTTTTTTTACCTCTGGGCAATTATCCAACTCTAAATATGTGTCTTTAAGGGCATACACCCTCTTAACCCACAAATAGCTACGCCCCTGACTAAGATTATGATTGTTGAATTCCAAATAATCAAACACAAATGCATGAAGAATAAATACAAATTATGTTGTAAGTCATAAAGTTTAATAAAACAATTATCTATAATTTCAAAAAATTAAGGGGAGGGTTTATTTTAAGAGAGGAGACTTTATTTTAAAACAATTTCTCCGGGGGCGAAATTGTTTTAAAATAAACTCTCCGGGGGAGACTTTATTTTGGGGGAGACTTTATTTCGTGACACCGGCCCCAAAAGAGTGAGTTTTTTTTTTAATTCTCCAATTTTCGTCTTTAAGGGTTACTAACTGGTTACCAAACAATTTCCCAGAGTTTCATGCTTCTACCTACACGGGAATTAGTGGTGTTGGAAAAAACAAATTTGCCCCCACCCCCGGCCTTACATGAGCGATATTTTAAATATTCTTTTTAGGCAATTTTCGTAGTGAGAGGGTATCCAACAACTTCCCAAAGTTTCATGCTTCTATCTACAGGGTAACCAGAATATTGGTGATTTTCAGCTATAGCACCACATGATTGAGATTTTAAAAATTCTTTTTCGCCAATTTTCGTAGCGACAGGGTACCCATCAACATCTCAAAGTTCCACGCTTCTACCTACAGGGGAAATAGGAAAATTGGTGATTTTCAATTTTTATAGAGCCCAACTAAGGAAAAATCTTTTTGGGCCCCCGGCCCCACATGAGTGAGAATTTTAAAATTCTTTTTCTCCAATTTTTGTCGTTAAAGGGTACCCAAAAACTTCCCACAGTTTCATGTTTCTACCTACACGGAAAGTTGGAGGATAAGTGATGTAATTAAAATTGTTTTTAGGCCCCCGGCCCCACATGAGCGAGATTTTAAAAATTCTTTTTCGCAAATTTTCGTAGTGACAGAATACCCATCAATTTTCCAAAGTTTCAAGCTTTTACCTACACAGAAAATTGGTGGCTTTCAATTTTTATAAAGATCATATAAAGAAAAAATTTACTGTTTTGGGCCCCACGCCCCACATGAGAAAAATTTTTTAACTTCTTTTTCTTTGGTTTTTGTCGTTAGTGGGTACTTAAAAACTTCCCAAAGTTTCATGCTTCTACCTACACGGGAAGTTGGAGAATTAGTGATGAATCAGTAAGTAAGTCAGTCATTCAGTCAGTGAGGGCTTTCCCTTTTTTTAAAATATAGACTACATTAATTTGTAAAAGTTTCTTTTTATAAAACGTATGATTTTATTTGATTTTTAATAACTTCATTGACATGGGGATTTCAAGATAGCTTCTCCTTTATTATGACTCCTAGGTATTATGCATCTTTAATTAAATTCAAATTCTGTAGTTGTATTCAACAACTATTGCTATATTGCAATGTAATATTGGATATATCCTTAATATTTTTCTTTTAAATATATTAGATTACTTACATTGTGTA
Organism: Radix auricularia; assembly: GCA_002072015.1. Lineage (NCBI taxonomy): Eukaryota > Metazoa > Mollusca > Gastropoda > Lymnaeidae > Radix > Radix auricularia. The sequence continues at coordinate 109,149 of MUZC01001130.1, read as the reverse complement.
TATGCCTATAAAAGTCTAATACTGTGTCGATAAAGACGTTAATTTATATAACATATTTACAAATACAGGGTTCTACACATTTTCAGCCAGATGTACGCATTATCTGTCAAACAAAAGTTTAGGGGCCGACTCTACTCTAGAAGTCTAAGTAACAAAGGATCAATACAATACAAACACTCATACAGACATAATTTGAGATATATATATATATATATATATATATATATATCTCAAATTATGTCTGTATGAGTGTTTGTATGTATGTGTGTGTGTGTGTGTGTGTGTGTGTGCTTGTCCTTTATAGCTGACTAAACCATTCATCTGATCGTCATGAAAATTTTTGTGACTATTGAGCACCCTTCCGGAATAGTAACTGACTACTTTTTTCTCCATTTAACTCTCAAGGGGCGCCGGGGGCCCTTAATGACTTTTTTTGCTTTTATGAGCTATATAAAAATTAGTTTAAGCGCTATCTACTTGATAAATTGATGGATCTTAACCAAATTTTGTAATTATATTCTTGATAGCCAATATTAAAATACAATAGGTAGGTCATCGCCTAAGGGCCACTCTTTTGGGGATGGGGGGCTCATAATACCTATTTTCATAAACCTTTAAGATTGTATTCCCCAAATAGATTATTAAAGATCTTAACAAATGATCCATTATTTTCCATCTTAAAATAAACATGTGTTTTCAACTTTATATCCACCGTGAATGGGCCCTGAGGCCCTTTATGTCATAATTTAATAATAAAAGCTATAACAAATAAGTTTTAAAAAACATAGTGCACTAAAATCCTAATGACAACTCCTTCGGGGCTGAGGCCCTAAATACCTGTTTAGTAAAAGTTTAAGATTTTATTCCCCAATTCAATTATTAAAGGTCTTAACATATAATGATAAATGTATCCATTATTATCTTTATTTAAATGAACAGATGTTTTGAACTTTATATCTTGCCCCGAATGGGCCATGGGGCCCTAAATATCCCTTTTTTCTCATATAAGCTATATAAAAATTAGTTTATTCATTAACTACTTGCAATATTGATGAATTTTAACCAAACTTTGTGCATAAAAACTTGATAGCCAATATTGAAATACCATAGGGCACTTAATTCCTTATTGCAACTCCTTCGGGGGTGGGGGCCCAAAATACCTGTTTTTTGTAAATTTTGAAGATTTTATTCACCAATTTAATTATTAAAGGTCTTGACAAATAACTATAAAGCTATTTATTATTATCCATATGCAAATGAACAGATGTTTTGAATGTTATATCTTGCCCTAACTGGGTCCTGGGTCCCTTAATGTGTTATTTTGTATTGCTTATATGAGCGATATAAAATATTTTAAGCGCTAGCTACTTGATAAATTGATAGATCTTAACCAAACTTTTCAGTAATGTTTAAGATATTTTGCCAATTCAAATAATAATTGTCTTGACAAATAATGACAAATATAAATGTTATCAAGCAAATTGAAATAAACAGGTGTTTTCAACTTTACATCTTGCACTGAGTGGGCCCCATCATGTCTCTTTTTTTTTTTTGCTTAAATACGTTTATGCGTTAAGTTTTGTGTAAAAGAATTGATTTTAAACAAAATTTTAAAATAAAATCTTTGAAGCCCATTTTAAAGTGCTATAGGGCACTGAACTTCTGTCAATTCCTTCTGAGCCGGGGGTCCAGAATGTCTGTTTTTGGTATATGCTTAACATATTTTTCACATTTTATTTTTAACACTCTGGAGGAATGTATTCATGATGAAAATGAATTAAAATGAACAGCTATTTAAAATTGACAACTTGCGCAGAATGGGCACAAGCCACAAGGGCCCTTAAATGTCATTTTCCCCTATATTACCTGTGGCGGACTCGGTGTCTAGGGGGATTTTAGGTCAACCCTTTTTACCACAGATATAAATATCAGACGTACAGTACAGTTGTAGAAGCAGTCGCGAGACTCGAGCTCAGCAGAAAAATGGCGTTTATTTGCATCATATATAGACATATGCATCCATGGCAATATAGTTGTAGCAGCTATCAAAGAATAGTTTCACTGTGTTCGTCTCTCTCTCTCTCTCTCGCTGTGTATATATATATATATATATATAGTTCTATATACACTCGTTCCCGGTCAGCCGACCTCGATCAACCATAAAAAAAACACAAAAAATACGACCGTCCTGGTTCACGCTCAAAACTGTTCTCTCTGTTCAGTCGCTCAAAAAGTTTTTATCTCCCCTCAGTCGTCCCTTCGCCTGTTTCTATCACACACCGTCCATTCATCGTCTCTTTCACATGACATCTCTACCTTCCCCCCTGTGAACACCCAGTGAACAAGTGAACTGGTGTTCACACTTCGTTTACCATTAACCCTACATTTTCATTCTCACACCATAACACCTGACCGTGACATTACCTTTATAAAATTAGTGCTAGCTTAAGTTAATCAGAAGATAACGGATCTCACCAATCTTAGTACATAAAAACTCAAGAGTCTATAAATAATAATTACAGGAAACTGAACTCTTTATGTTCATTCCCTCGGGCAGGCGTCCCCAAATATGTTTGTAATGCACGTCAATAATTTAATTCCCCAATAATTTTTTTTTACACAATATTGAGCAACATAGCTTGAATACAAATTACCACTCTTTTTAGAGCCTGGCCCTTAAATGTCGTTTTTTCTCCTTCTTTTTTTAAAGCTTTTAAATTTTATTTTTTTTATCTATTTGCTATGAAACTTGGAATTTTTTGAACACTTTCGTGTAAGTTTCTGGCATAATTGTCTTTAAAACATTTCACTCATTGGATTCTTACATAGTCATTTTTACGGAGATCGTTGCAACGCATGACGGGGTCTGCTAGGTAGCTATAAAAATTGTGATTATTTCAAATGTGTACATTTTTTAATGGTTTCGTTGGTAGAAATTTTTCTAAGTATATAACGCATTTGCAATGTTAAAAAAATCGAGATCTCACATTGAGAGTTTCATTTAGATCTTTTTGTCAAAATTTTATGAAACCCTTTTTAATATCAAATAAACATTCGCATTTCACATTTGAAGATTTAATTATTAAGTTTAACATTTCGATTTGCTGGAAATAATAGACGTTTATAATTTGTAAAACAAAAACAACCTAGAAATCCATTATAACTTTTAAAATTTTTATTTTAAATACTTAAATTCTATAGCAAACACAGAATGTTTGATTTAAACTAAATTAACTTTTAAAAAAAAAAGTATTTAATTAAAATATAACATGCATTTTTATTTTACAATATCAAATAAAATTATATAATTACTTGAATAGTATGCATAAAACAACTACTAGAAGCAGTAATGACTTCTTCTCCAATTAAATTTAAAGAAAACACATCACAGTTATTCACAATTGTGTTGTTTTCATTTCAAAAAAGCTAAAGGTTATGGAACAGCAAGATAATAGACTTATCACTTGTTCTGGCGATAGATTACAGTCACTAAGTACACTATTACAATGCACAGCTCTCATTCAGTGTAACAAGATGTTATCACTGACACACATCTGGCAATACCTCTGAAATGAGATTGGATGAACTATTTAATTCATCGAATAGAATTTACACATCATGTATTAAACATAAAAATAAAATGAACAAACAAAGTATATATATCTGATTGGACTTAACAATTTTAAAATATTTTATGCATCATAAGAATTAGGCTGAAAGTTCACGGAGAAGTACAATGTTTGAAAAGACATCAACATTAAAACTACAAAAAATAATTAATTAAATGGATTTTTATACATAAAACATATTGTTGAGTTCCTCCCCACCTCAATTTTAGAACCTTTGCATATTTGAGGAGAACCGTTGAGGGTAGGGGTAGGTCCATCAACGCAACAGGGACGCTGTCCTTGAGAGGGACAAAGATCCATGATGGACCATGGAATATTCCATAGTATTAGTATAGGTTAGGACTCGGAGGTTGGCCGAACGTTCTCGAAGTCATGCATGTCGGCGCGTGATTAACAGTTGGTGCATGCCACTGACGAATCAGATGAGAACGCTTCGGTAACCCACGCGAAAGTATGGGCTTTTATAAACGGTCTCCCAACCTTACAGCAGTCTCTATCTCAGAAATTCGTAGTACACTAGGTCTGCGGTGTGACGGGCGAATACGAGTTGAGCCTAGCTGAAGTTTGTTCAGGTTTGAGTTAACTAGACTTAGATAGGCAAATGTATTTGAATTTGTATAGGTAGTATAGGTATTTATTATATGTATTGATAGGCTTTGGTATGTTATCACTATCATTGGTTTAATGATTGATATTGTTGTTTCAGCTAGTTAGTGGAAGTTAACATAATTAGAAGCTAGTAGGAGTTAGGAGTTAAGTACTAGTCAGTACTTGGAACGAGTAAGCTGGAGAGCCAGTGGAGTGGTGGAGGAACCATTGGGCTACCATCTCAGACAGGAGATCTGGAGCGGAGAAGGGGACAAGGTGGCCTTACCTTGAAACGAGCGAACCCTTGCAGTCAGTGACCAGTGCGGAAAGGGGCCGACTGCCAAGCATACTGACCACGGGACAGAACAGTGCTACGCTTGATTTGCCAGAACGAAGCATAGCAGTTCAACTAGTCCTTTGGCCACGCACAGTCCATGAGGGGAGTTGGGCACTGTGACGACTATTTGTATCGTTGTTAGAGACATATTTATCGTAATTTATTATATGTTTATTAACTGAGGTTCCTTGTATATATGTATATATATAATGCATTAAATATTTGTATCTCTTTATCATTTACACATAGGCGTTAATTATTAATTATAAGTTGTATGTGAAAATGTCGAAATAGTTATATTATTACTATATAACCCTAGACACAATATTCAATAGTGTGGACCCGCTCTATCTGCAACAGTCGGGTCACCGTACTCAACAGTTGGGGGCTCTGCGTTTGTGCGAGCACACCTAATATTCAACACACATATATCTATCTGTTTAACAGACCCTAACTTTAGACTTAAGATTAGTTAATTTATCTGTGATTTTGGGCTTCTGATGCACATTGTGAATATTTTTACAGTGGCAGTTTTTTATTGAATAAGGCAAACACATTCCTTAAGCAAATGCAATAATTTAATATTGTTTTTCCTTTTCGTTTTCCTACCAAAATGTAATGAAGCTCATGTGAGAATAGGAAACTTGTAAAACATGAAGAAAAAAAAAGTATTAAAAAATGTAAGTCTTTTAAAATCAAACGAGCTTTTCTTTTAAATGTTAACATACTTTGATTCAAATATTGTGTACATTAAAAAAATGTTTATTCTTCAACATTTACCTCTATAGACAGGGATATAAAATTGTAAAAAGACAATGTGTTGAATTTTAAAGAAAATGAAAACGCAATTTTTTTACTATCTAGGTCTTGTTAATGTTATAATAGCCTACATAACAAAGACAGGAAATAAAAGTTGCGTGAAGTAGCATCGAGCACAACTTGTCCAACCTCTTGCAAATACGGGAGAAGAACGTCGGCAATTAGTTATTAGTTTTCATATTCTAAGATTAGTTCCGTTTTCAAGGCCCTTAGATTGCTTATACTTATACTAAAGCCAAACATAACTTTGTATTCTTGTAGTTCTTCGATACCCAATAAATACGTCTGGATTTTCTTTTGGTACAATATTTATTTCACTACACATTTCCTTTATAAATGAGTCTTAGTTTGAATATTAGCATATTATATTTAGATTTATTTCTACTTTTTTTTTCAAAGAATGTAATTACTTTTTTTTGCAGTCCATTTTAAAAAAATTATCACCAATATGAGAAAAATTTCTCTCTATATATAGTTTACCAGAACAAGATCAAGTAGTGTGCAAATAATCATGATAAATGACCCTCGCTGGGGCTCGACCAATCAAACGAAGTGGTTTCAAAAGGGAGGAGGGGATAGGCTATTCGAGGCCAACAATGCTTATAACGTTCACTTCCGTTCTTTAATAAAAAATGTATTTTGGTCACGGTTATTTTACCCGAAATAAGCGAGCACAGCTGATTCTAACTAGGATCCGTCAATCACAGTTTAATGTTGGCAAGCTGAATCGTTGCGCATGTCTCGATACATCAGGGATGACCTACCCGCTTCGACGTTCACACGCCTCGTTCTGATTTCTTCGTACTGTATTTTGTGACCTAGTTCCCCCTCCTTCTTAGTGCTGTCTATTAGCAACTTCGGGGCGTATGCTACGCTACGGGCCGTATCTACTTATAAATAATTTAAAGCAAATCGCTTAGTTGCCTATGGTATCGAATAATAGTGACCTGTTATTAATTTTGGCATCACATTTACTTTGCTATATCTCAAGAAATTTATAATGTGGTTGGTAATGATCAATTTATATTACATGCATAACTTACCTATTAAAAAAATTACATCGTCTAATTGTGTTTTTTTTAATTAAAATATTATAATGAGTAGTGCCAGTAGGAGAGTCATAGCAATTAAAACTATAATTGAACGCAATATGTCTACTTTTTCGTGCCCGGTGTACCACAATAGTTTTTTTTCCATTAAAATTGATTATCTAAACAACAAGAATTTTTTTAAAATTAACTTTGAAAATCGAATTATACAATATTTATAAACAAATATTGTTAAAAAAGAAGGGAAGGGAATAAAGACGCTTGGGCTAACATTTATAAAATGTAAAGTCTTAAAGAAAGAAATAACAAATTTAATCGCTTTTCGAGACAACAGATAATATATATTATATTGCATCTATAAATAGGTATTTTTAAAAAATAAAAGATGCGAAAATGAACTATGTATTTGTCAAAATAATCTTTAAGTATTTTATATGGATATATTTTAAAATCTTATTATATTTTATTTCGCTGAATTTTTTAAAGATTTTTATAACTTAAGTTCTTTTAGCGTGTGAAAGACTTGAAGTGTTTTATTCCAAACTAGCAATTTACCAGCGCTATGCTGCGGTAAATTAGGATTTCATTTATTGGAAAATGCGTAATGCACCCTGAGTCCAACGGTGTGGAATTGTATTGGTAACAAACAATAAGAAAAACAATTTAAAAAAATAAACTTTCATCTTTATACTACATTATAGTGACAGTTATTTTTCAACAGGAAAATTCCTGTTTGCTAAGGTTTCTCTGTTACAAACTATAAATCGCGTATTAAAGGAAGGCCTATAAATAACGTATATCGATTATGGCAATTAATTAAATTATTAATTTCCACTTGAAATAACTCCAATAAAATTCATATTAGTATTTTACGATATACAAGCAACATTTTAACATCAATATTAACATTAAAAAAATTTAATGAAGACGAAACTCACGGGGTGATTCACAAGTTGTAGGCTAATCATTGTTAACACTTTTTAACGATAATATTGCATCCAATTTTTCTACGCCCATTTTATTAATGTCTGTCGAAGGTAATTAACCAGCAATTTTAATATCATTGTCAACAAATTCAAATTGTTCGTTTCATTAATTGTTTTGTTTGTAGGTATGGGTAAAAGTGTAAATATTCTCATAATTCCATGTTGCCACGTGGTATACATTTTATATAAAAAAAGTAATAAACATTTCGCAGTTAATGTAATTGCTTATCAACAATATATAAAATATTTAGTTTCTATGCTTACGTTGTTAAACAAAGCTGCAAATTATGCGACATTTAAATGAATTATCCAGTAGCCGCAAAGAATGAATTGAATCTCCCTGACATGACATGAGGGATCAAATTACAATTTCTCTGGATGAAATAACGTATATCTTTACCAGAACTCAGTGACAACACCTAATACCGAAAATTGAACATAAAACTCAATATTTTCTGACAACAAAATTTGAAACTCGACCCTTTTTTTGTTTTAAATTTCGCCTACACAGCAACATTAATGTACGTCATACCCACAAGTGTCTTATTTCCATGACTGCCCTAATAACCTGTGCGCAGTTTTTACTAAATGTCTCTTGATTTCTCTATCTAGGATACATCTACACTAATAAACGGGAAAGCCCTCACTGAATGACTGACTCATCACTAATTCATAGTAATTCTCATACTTCTCGTGTAGGTAGAAGCATGAAACTTTTAGAAGTTGTTGGGTACCCTTTCACTACAAAAATTGGCGAAAATTGGCCCCACATGAGCGAGATTTGAAAAATTCTTTTTCGCCAATTTTCGTTGTGAGAGGGTACCCAACAATTTCCCAAAGTTTCATGCTTCTACCTACATGGGAAGTTAGTGAAATAGTGATGAATCAGTGAGTGAGTGATTCAGTCAGTCAGTCAGTCAGGGCTTTCCCTTTTATTAGTATAGATGCCACCCTTGTTAATCAGCATCTGAGCTATTATATATTTTTCTATGAATGTTTTCTGATTTCTTATTGAATTGATTTTGTTGTTCCTCATTGATCTTTATCGTGAATGAAATTATCTTTATCTTACAGAATTAAATATCCCATATTTATATATCTTACCAACTATAACTTGCGTTCTCAAAGTAAACACAGAGCAAAATTGATCAGAGAAATCTGAGAAAAAAAAACAGTTACTGACACATATTCACAAATGTGCGGCAGTATACTTCTATAACTAGCAGCGTGTATATATGTCAGTTATATATATATATATATATATATAGGTGACCCATCAAAACGGCCCCGGTCAAAACAGCCCCGGTCAAAACGGCGCCGGACAAAACTGCCCCGGACAAAACGGCCCCGGACAAAACGACTCCAGTCAAAACGGTCCCGTTTAACTATAAATATTTTTAAAAAATCATTATACTTTTTAAAACATAGTTAGCAATAAAATTAATGTAAATAGGTCATAAAAATTTAGACACTTGATTGTAAATTTCAAATTAATTTTAAAAATATAAAAGTAAATAGATCTAAGGCTGTCGAAAATTTGTTTGATGATTAACTAAGACAAAAAGATAATCTTTTTATTACAAGCGGTCAAAAATTTAAGAATGTTTTTCAAAGACCTCATAGTCTAATTACTTTTTTCAATTTGTTGTTTTCCTATTTCTTTTTTGCCCTTTATGGGCATTTTTTAAAATGCCCATAACTTGAGTATTACTTTTTTTTTTAAAGATTAGAATATTTTAGGATTCATATATAAATAAAAGAAGTTCAATATTACGTCAACGAATTTATTATTTTTATTGTTAATTAAGTAAAAAAAATGTTTAAATTTTCATATCATTTTCCTTATAATTTTTTAAAAATATGTTTACACTTTTAAGATGTTTTTTTACAAATGTAGAAATTTGTGTGTATGAATTTTTAAAAATTAATTATTAGTAATTTATTATTTATTCATGAATCGAAAAAGAAATTAAAACATTTGCTTTAAATTTAAAAAAGGGAAACTATACACACTAATCTCAGTTACAAACAAGTAAACGATGTTTTGTAATACAACAGATAGAGAAAAAAGCTCCAATGACACAAATCGTCTCTTTAATTACATCAAAACATACAATACAAATAAAAAAACAAAAACAAAAAAACTTTTTCCGTAAATCTTTCTAATTTCAATCTATATATGTAATTCTTGCCAGAAAAGGTATTGCAGAGGTTTGTGGGTTATTGAGACCAACAATTCGTTCAATTGAGATTATTTACTTTGTTCTTTCTCAACAACTGAGTAGCATGTATCTCGTAGTGTCGTGGTTATTATATTTGACTAACACGCGGAAGGTCGTAAGTTCAAGCCCCAGCTAAGACAATACATTTTTAAAGAATGTTTATGTTTGTTCATTTCCAAATTTCTTCGCAACATGGCTGTAAGCTTTGTTTATCAACATTGGCAAAATAACTTCGTGCTCTCCGTTGTGCTCAGTGACAGGAAAGTAATCACAGACTCTCATCACAAATACTTTCATAAAATGTCACTCTTCACTAAATCGTAAGCGGCGTATGCTAGGACACGGGACTAGTAATACTATAAAAGACCAAACATTCGCTTTAAAAAAATACTGGTATTAATTTAGATGTAAATGAATATAATCCAGTTTTAAGAAGTTTCCATGAAAGTTTCTACTTTTTTTTTGAAACAATGCACATTGCGTAGCTTCCTTGTAATTATTGGAACTGTGTATATAATAGGATTTAATGCCGAGTTGATTGGAATGACCAGTACAGCTGACCAAGAGTAGGCTTCATTACCAAACTTGTAGCCAGAAAGTGATATAAATCCCATTACAGCTATAGGAAACCAACACATAAAATCTGATATAGCAACAAAAGCCAAATTTTTGGCTAGAGCTAATTCAATATTTCTGGTGTTATTTAGCATAGAACTTTCTGGAAATTTATTTTTCGCAAACCAACCAAAGACGGAAATCTGACCCATAAAAATAAATAGAAAAGTTAAAAAGTTGATTAGAACTAAAACACAAAACGAATATATCCAGCCTTTGTTTGTTACAATATTCAATGGTAGAGACAAGCACATACTGTTGGATGAGTAAATATCCCAGTCAAGAGGAAAAGTTGGAATCATGGCGAGTATAAAGCTAACAGACCAGGTCAATATAAGGGCACATGTTTTACCTTTCTTTGAGAAACTGTGCTCACCAAAAGGGTAACGCATAATTAAATATCTGTCTATTGTAATAAGACAAATAAAAAACGCTGATGATTCACTTGAAAATAGAGCTAAAAAACCAGCAAACTTGCAAATGTTTCCGTATCTCCACATCGTATCATTTAAAACATAAAGACTTCTAAAATAACTATCAGCTGCTGCAATGACAAGCAGATAGAGCCCCATAATTAAATCAGACACACCAAGACAAGTCACAAAAAGCCCATAAGACTTCTTTAAAGTTCCTTTGTCCCAAACTAATCTGTAGACTACAACGAGCAAATTTGATACAAATGCTACAATGCCTACTAGCCATAAAATGATTCTCTTGTTAGAGTCACCAATAAGATCTTTACATGAAGACAAATGAGGACCTATAGGTGAAAAACATTTGTGTTGTGGGATTTGTGGGCCTGTTATTTGTGGACAACAAAACTTGTAGTCGGAAACAAATAAAGACGTTTGTATTGTAAGATTTTCAAAATAATTTGTCTTTATTTGTTGTAGTGATAGATTTCTTAAGTCAAGAACGTTTAAAACAAAAGAAGGTTTCAATCCAATTGATTTAAAATTGCTTATTTTGGTATAACTAAGGTATAGATATTTTAAGTAAACCAATTTTTCAAAGGTAGCTGAAGGAATGTTCTCGACACTTGTATAAGAAACGTCAATAGACTCTAAATATATTGGGAAATTTATTTCTGTTGTAATATCGAAATTAACATTGTGAGAAAGATTTAGATATCTGAGTAGTCTTAAAGAAACTATGCCATCTAAATGCCAACTTTCATTTACTAAGTTATAACTAAGATCCAAACTAATCAGTTGAGATATATCTAAATCCTGGAAAAACTGATATACATCGCTTATTCTACATTCAGACGCATGTATTTCTTTGTGATCAAATAATGAAAGAAATGGAATTTCTTCAGGATGTATTTTATAGCTACCATTATCGAACAAAATATCAATACGTTTTTCAAATACCTTGTATTTATACAATTTTTTATTTTCAATAACTGTTTCCTTATGCCACTGAATACACTTAAAACCATTTTCACAAGGAAAATCACATACGTTTGCTTTATGAAAATGTTTGAAAATGTATGGGAAATCGTCAGTGAAGCAAGTTCGTTTAAGTGTTGACTTCAGTCGCACAGAACAATGAAAATATATGCTAAGATCACTGTCAACAGATTCTAAAGAATAGCATTTAGGATTTTTACTACCTAATTCTTCTCCTAAAAAAACACAATGTGACGAGGTACATTTGATAAAATTAGCGGGACATATAGCTTCACTACAATCAATTTCATTATCAATGGCTGGGCATTGCTTAGCTATTGATTGTGAAAAAAAACAATTTGGTCGATTTTTATTAGACTCATTTAAAACATTATAGCTTTTCAATGTAGTAAAGTTTTCATTCTGACTTAAATTCGACCTTCTTAGGTTTTCTTTATAAAAAAGATTACATGGCACTATCTCACCCTTCTTTGAGAACATATAGTCTTGTAATTGAAAAATACTTTTTTTTAAGTTCTTAATATTCGGTTGGACATTGTTACTTGTACCATTTAATCCACTTAAATTAATTTTATTTTGTCCATCAACATGTGGTAAGCTTATATTTATAATCTGATAGTTGTAATACTCTGTCAGCAACGAATGTTTGTAAATATATTGAACAGGTGCGTTACAAAATGAACTTCTGTAGTTCTCATCTGAATGACACTTAACAATATGTTGACATGTAAAGTCACTATTATCGTTAAAGTGGCAGTTTATTGGCACGTAAGTAGTTTTTCCTATATGATATAAATTCCCATCGTAAATTTTGTTATCTTTTAGGAGACCAAGAAAATAGTTTTTTGGTATTAAAGTTGGTTCTCCAACAGTGACTTTTTTGTAAGGGAGTTCAAATACCAGTGGGTGACTTTTAGTAATTTTATATAAGGTTAAGTCAACCTCACATAATTTTAAACTATTAATATTTTCATCACATGCTACTGAGACCAATTGGTTAGTAAATCTAGTGAAATTTATGTATGAACTATTCCACATGTTATCATGTCTTTCTGTAAGTGCATAATCAAATAACCAAAGTGTACAAGAAAGTTTGTTATGATTAGGTTTATCCATATTACCTCCATTAGCGTTTAAGATATATGGTTTATCAGTATTTGTTTTAATTAAAAATGCTGCTGTGAAGATTTGAAGATTTATCAATTGATTTATTAACATAGATCTCATAAAGTTAAATTCTTCTTTGGAATCTAAGTCTGTTAAATCAAATATGCCCTTACACTCAGACATAGCATCTGAAAATGATCGTTTAACAATTGAGTTTCCCAAAGAATAACATTTTTTATAATTTTTGTCTGAGCTAATGTAAGAAATTTGATCTCGACCGCAACCTTCGCATAGAGTCCCTAAGAACTTTATAAGCGGAATTTTAGACACTTTCAGCTGTGAATCATAAATAAAATAACCATTAATATTTTCATTAAAATTGTTATACATGTTAATAATAATAAAAATTCTTAATTCATCATATTTATCTTTTTGAGCCCTCTCTTGACGTACAAAATCATCGTCAATTGTAGGGCTCTGAAAATTGGCTAAAATCATTACAAAAGCTAGTCTTTTTGTCAATTTTCTGCCCTTCAAAAAATAGAATGAGAGGTTTATAAATATGTCATTCCAATTAAATTCCATGGTGCACTCAGAGTTTTTGTAGAAAATTCTACTTTGATGTTCTTTAGAAAAGGATTCATTAAATTTTTTAATCACATTATAATTATAATTCCTGTAAGTTATTAGGGAAATTCTATTTAAGCTACTAGAGGAAAAATATTCGTGCAACGCAGAATAAATTTCGTACTGGAAGCTGATCTCATCACGACAGTCAAGAAGTATCACAATGTCATAACTGGCTGTCCAACAATCTGATAGAGGCAGTTGGGGCAAGTCAGAACACATATCTGGAGATATAAAAAGATACGCAAATATTTATTATTTTAAATTTGTCATAGGATCAAGCTATAAATATCACAATTGAATTACAGGAAGGGAAAACATGGGATTGCTGCTTTCTTTCCATTTTGAAATATCATAAAGAATGGGACTGCATGAGGCTTTTTAATTTAAAAAAAAACAACAACATACTTAAACTATTTCGATTTTGACAATGTTAGGAATGGTAAATTTTAAATTGAAACAAAAAATAAAAATAAAATAAAATGTAACATACAAAACTCTATTTATTTACCTATGGTTTAATTTATTAATTTTTCCCCATTTGTTTTATTAATTTTCAATTATTTTGTTTCTGTCAAGCGTACTACATTATTATAATTGTAATATACATGTAATTATGATCAGTATCGTAACTTAAACTTGATTGTTGATAGATACATCTGACTTTAAGGATTTGTTTTTGTGTTTCCTTATCCATCAATAGAACTTTCACAGCTTTAAATGCTAGGCGGATATATATTTGGCGGATTAAGGGGGGGGGGGGGCGGGGCTGAACGGGCTATAGCTTGGGTGCTGGACGGTTTTATAATAAAAATGTACAAATGTTTGCATGAACCCTTGAAAATATAATAAAGTAAAGAAATTTATAAATCTTATATATTAAACTGATCGCTATTCAGACCTGATAGTCTTAATAATCGAAAAACTTGATTTGATTGGCTAACTTAGAGAACATATGATAAAATATGGTTTATATTTGTTAAATTTCTTAATTTTGATAAACTCCGGTGGCCGTGTGGAAGAGTATAGAATCGTGATGCAAGCGGTGTCAGGCTCGATTCCCAGGGGGGGGGGGATAATTTTAATTTTTTTGTTCACACTCAAATGTAGCTTATCGGCGAACACTTCAAACAGTTGTTTCTTTTTTTTTCTTTTTTTTTTTAAAAAATGTTTAATTCCAGTCTTATATTAGCTGCTTGCAATTATTTTATTTTAAGGGACGCTGGCTGGATAGGGACCCCGTTTGATTGCAACCCGGGGCCCCGTGCAGTCTTAATCCGCCCCTGGTTGATATCTTTGGCGAAGCGTGGCACTAAGATCTCACCTAGAAAACGGATGTGCAACACATACTTGCTACCAACTTAACATATATTTCTAAGAAGTGTTAAACATTTATGCAAAGTAATTTTATCATCAATCCAAAGATACAGTGAATAATAATAGTTCCAATTTCTATATTTTTAATATGCTTCAAGTAATTCTTTGAAAATTTCTTTATCGTAATTTTCAAAGTTTCATTATACAAACTTGCCAATTATTAATAAAAGATCAATTAGAAGGCAATCTTTCGTAATAGTATGATTAATGGGAAAATTTTCAAACATTAAAGAATTATATCGTTTTAATAATAAATGTAAGATGCTAAGGTGTTGCAAATGAAATGGGAAATATAATGTTTAAAAATCAGTTTCCGAATTTTGGTCATCAATGGATGTCATTATTAGCTTTCATTTAATTTTCAAAGGAAGCGAGAGGAGTAGAAGTAAAAGTATTATCATTTTGCCCAAAATACGTTTTAGCTTCCTTATAAATATAAACGTATATTACTTATGAGTACTAATATGAACAAGATTTTTATCAAAAGACATTTGAAACAAGGTCTACTTTTTTTTTTTTTTTTTAAATAATTCACAAATACCTTACTTAAAAACTCATACATTTTAATTGATCCATAGTGAATAATTAAAATTTGTCAATTAAAAGTGAATGTATTATACAACGTTTTCACTAGATCCAAATGTTTAAAGATTCGAAATATCTAAGATACGAAAAGCCACTTGAAAACATGTTTTTGTTCCATATTACAAAATAAAGTCAAAGATGCGAAAAAAAAATATTCACAACTGATAACACTGCAACTGCGTGAAGTTAATCAACGTGTCACTTATGTAAACTTAAAAAAAATTAATATTTTTTTAACATAATTAAAAAATAAAATAAAAAATTAAAAAGTGTGTGTGTGTGTGTGTGGGAAGGGGGAGGGAGATGCGGCGGAAAGCTCAAACTTCTCTCATGGGTCTCCGCTGCAGACCCTTTTTGGAATAAGAATGTCATTTATTTATTTTAAATGTACATTTTTTTTAGGACAAGGAATTTACAGAGAAATTTTTTAAAACATAAATAAATTTGATCCTGCACAAAAATCTTGCCGACAGTTCATTACAATGACAAATCCTGCAGACCAGACATACATGAGGCGAGTGTGTCTCATTAGAGTTAAACAACAACCACTAATCCACCCGACCCACACAGACTTTACAGACATGGTGGTGAAGTGAAGTGAAGTGACAGTGAAGTGAAGTATAAGAATGAGAGGGACCACAAGTGGCATGGTGTGAGAAAACATATAAGAGAGGGGATGATGGGTGATGGCTGTTCCTCTCGTGTCTGTTACCCTGATACTGCCGATTTATGAGCGCAGACACTGTCCGGGATTATTGCCCTTACATTTTATTTACACCTCATTGATTATATTTATATTAGGGTATCACCCGTCTAAAATGACGGAAGTTTTAAAAATAAATATATTTCAACTTCAATCTCTTTTTTTTTAACATTTGTTCATCAGAAAAAAATCAATACATATAATATAAAAATTTATGTATGTATATTTGTATGTTTTGTCCTTTATAGCTTACTAAACCATTCATCCGATCACGATTAAAATTTAGGAAATTTTTGATTACGCTTCGGGGATAGTATATGGGAAGAGACATTTTGAAAATTGACACTCATTGGGACCGGAGGCTCTAAATGTTTTTTTTTCTTATATGAGCTATATTCAAATTAGTTTAAATTTTAGGTTCAGTGAAAATGAATGGATCTTAACAAAACTTAGTACATATATATTGTATAGCCCATATTAAAATATCACACTGCGTTAAACCCATATTGTCCGTTCTATTAGGGCTGATGAGGTATACCAGAAACTGCCGCGACCGAACAAAAGCGATGCCTGGTGGAAACTTGATCGTAGTAGTCAGACGCTCATAACTAGAATGAGAACTGACCATTGTCCATTACGAAGCTACCTTTACAAGTTTGACAACAGAAGGGAACTGGCCTGTCGACTGTGCGGCTGCCCCGAGGAAACGGTGGCCCACGTGCTAGAGTGTTGCCCCGAGTTGGACGGGGCTTTAGACAGTGAAGTTGCGGTGCCTGCAGAGGACTACCTTTACGGCGATGCCCGAATGTTGAGGCTCGCCTGCGAAAAATTGAACCGGGTTTTAAGAGCCTAACTGCTCAACCCAACAGAGAATGTACATTCATTAGGGCTGGTGGGCCAAAATCTTTCTTTTCGTAAGCATTTAACACTTCATTTCCATTCTGATTTTAAACAACTTTGAACGATGTTGAAAAAAAAAATATGATGATTTCGATTGACATAAACAGATATTTTTAAGTTAACCTCTTGCCTGGGAGCCTTTAACATTGTTTTTGTCTACATGAGATGTGTACTAATTATTTAAGCGTATTAACGACTTGAGAATAAATGGATCTTAACCGAACGGGGTGTATATTGGCATTGATAGCCCAATTTAAAATTCTGTGGTAATGTGAATCTTCAATATTCATCTCCTCGGGCCGGGGGCCCTGATTCTCTTTTCGTAAACGTTTAATATTTTATTTCCCATTCTGTAACATGGTCTTAACAAATATAGCTAAAATATTTAATATGATCATAATTGAAATAAACGAATGTTTCCAAATATACATCTTGCACCTACTGGGACAGGCGACCCGTAATGTCATGTTTTGCTATGCATATAAATCTATATTTATATAAATCAATGTACGTAAGAGTGTCTGTCCATTAAAGCTGACTAAACAATGCATCGGATCACGATGAAAGTTTAGGAAATTGTTGGTTGCTCATAAGGAATGGTATATGTGAAAAATATATTTGAACATTAATTTTCATGGTGGTCGAGTGCCCCCATTTTTTTCTCCATTTGTATTAGTTATATACAAATTAGAATATGCATTAGCTACATGGAAAATGAATGGATCTTTACCAAACTTAAAACTTGCATACTTTATAGTCAATATTTAAATACAATACGGTGATGAGCTCCTAATATTAATTGCTTTGGGGCTGGGAGTCAAAATCTTTATTTTCCTAAGCGTTAAATACTTTTTTTTTGGCTATATGAGATATTTACAAAAAGTTTAAGCGTTAACGACATGGGAAAATTAATAGATCGTAAACAAACTTGGTATAAAATAACTTGATATCCCTTTTATAAATTATATAGGACATTGCATTCAATCTCTAATGTTTATCCCTTCGGGCCGAGGCCCTGAGTCTTTTTGCGTAAACGTTTAAGATTTTATTCCACATTCTGTTTCATTGTCTCGACAAATATCGATAATACATTAAATATGATCCAAAATGAAATGAACAAGTGTTGCAAACATTAACTTCTTGCACAAAGTGGGCCAGGGAACCTTTAATGTCATTATTTATCTAGATATATAAAAATGAAAGTATGTCTGTGTGTGTGAGTGTGTGTGTGTGCATCTCTTTTATAAACCACCCATCAAATCGTAATGAAAACTTTGGAGATAGTTTAGTACGCACCCTGAATGATTACTGGCAACATTATTTTTATATTTAACACTCATGGGGCGCCAGGTGCCCATAATGTTAATTTTTGCTTACATGAGCCGTTTTGACCGGGGCCGTTTTGTCCGGGGCCGTTTTGTCCGGGGCCGTTTTGTCTGGGGCCGTTTTGACCGGGGCCGTTTTGTCCGGGGCCGTTTTGTC
>MUZC01001130.1:68789-81903 GCA_002072015.1 Radix auricularia | reverse complement strand
AATTGCACAGTCGCAGCAAATAACGCAGAAGATTCAACATTAGTTAAATCATTCCTGACAACAAAAATTGCAACCCAATATTTTGTTTAACATTTCGCCTACACAGCAACATTACTCTACGTCATACAAACAAGTCTGTTTTTTCCATGACCGACCTAATAACCTAGACGCACTTTTTTTCTGCAGCTTTCTTTATTTCCTTATTAATCTAAAGGAATTATATTCCAGAGA
Source organism: Radix auricularia (assembly GCA_002072015.1). NCBI lineage: Eukaryota > Metazoa > Mollusca > Gastropoda > Lymnaeidae > Radix > Radix auricularia. Next base: position 81,672 of record MUZC01001130.1, on the reverse strand, counting down.
ATATTTTTCACCTAAACCATTTATAGCCTCGTGGAATTATTGTTTCCTAGCAAACGATTCTTATGGCTAACCTACCATAAACTGCCACGTTATAATCACAACAATCTGTTATTTCCTTCTAATTGCTGTAACATTCTTGTTGATGCTATCTATCTATCCATCCATCCATCCCTCCGTCGATCCATCCATATATCCATCTATCCAACCATCCATATATCAATCCGTCCATCAATCCACCCATCTCTACGTCCATCAATCCCTCCGTCCATCCATCCCCACGTCAATCCATCCCTCCGTCCCTCTATCCATACGTCCATCCATCCCTCTGTCCATCAATCCCTCCGTCCATCCATCCATCCCTCCTTCCATCCATCCCTTCGTCCTTCCATCCCTCCATCCCTACGTCCATCCATCCCTCCATCCATCCATTCATCCATCCCTCCGTCCATCCATCCCTCCGTCCATCCATCCATCCATCCATTCCTCCGTCCATCCATCCATCCCCCGTCCATCCATCCCTCCACCAATCCCTCCGTCCATCCATCCACCTCTCTGTCCATCCATCCATCCATCCCTCGTCCATCCATCCATCCATCCATCCATCCCTATGTTTATCAATTTCTCCGTCTATCCATCCATCCATCCGTCCGTCCGTCCATCCATCCATTCATCCATCCCTCCGTCCATCCATCCATCCATCCATCCCTCCGTCCATCCATCCCTCCGTCCATCCCTCCATCCATCCATCCATCCATACATCCCTCCGTCCAATCATCCCTCCGTCCATCCATCCCTACGTCCATCCGTCCATCCGTCCATCCATCCCTCCGTCCATCCACCCCTCCGTCCATCCATCCCTCCGTCCATCCACCCCTCCGTCCATCCATCCCTACGTCCATCCATCCCTCCGTCCATCCATCCCTCCGTCCATCCATCCACTCCTTCGTCCATCCGTCAAATCCATCCCTCCGTCCATCCATCCACCCCTCCGTCATTCCGTCCATCCATCCCTCCGTCCATCCATCCCTCCGTCCATCCATCCCTACGTCAATGCAATCTCTCCGTCCATCCATCCCTCCGTCCATCTATCCACCCCTCCGTCCGTCCATCCATCCATCCATCCATCCATCCATCCCTCTGTCCATCCATCCATCCATCCATCCATCCACCCATCCATCCATCCATCCATCCATCCATCCATCCATCCATCTATCTATCTTTCTTTCTTTCTATCTATCAGCTATCTATCGTTACTCAGTCTCGCTTCACTAAATTCTATCAAATTCCCACTCTCATATCTCTCATAAACAACCCCTAACCGACTCTGCCCAAATATTTCCTCTTTTCTTTAATGCCCACAAAAGTCATCTTCCCACCCTACGCATCTGATTTGTATGGGGAGGGGTGAAAAATTGAAGATTTACGTCTTTTCTTAAGCTGGGAAATAATGTCACATAACCAAATTGTAGGTAACCAAAGACAACATGATTTTTAAAAAAAAACTATAAAATACAGCATGAAGGGTGATTATGTGTGGGGCATTAAGGGAAGGGGAAGCTATATTATGGGTTTTGGATATGAATTTAAAGGAACTAGATTATAGTATTGATCGACTGGATTCAGCAATTAGGAAAATAATAAATGCAGGCGCGAAAAGATCTTAACATACAAATTAATAAACTGTGTGAGTTTGTTTTAATGGAGCTTTTTGGTATGACTGAGATTGCATTTGCTTAGCAGGCGAAACTGACATAAATCAATTTTCATATGCTGGGTGCATAAAAGATTAAATTTACATTTCAGCTCTGTGAAACATAACGCTGAGCAAACGTACAAACATAAATAATGGCGATGAGAGACGTTAAAAATATTTGTTGAAATACATGGAATGGATGGCAAATGAATCTGTATGTATGTCTATCTGTATGCTTGTCCTTTATTACGTTCTACAACATTCATCTAATCGCAATGCAACATTGAGGGATTTTTTTGGGTACGTTCCCGGGATGGTAACAGGAAAAAATATTTCTCAAATAAAACTCAAGATGCGTTTTGAGCAAATATTGTAATTATTTCGCAACAATGAGCTTTATATACTTAACTTAAGAGTTAGCTAAGGGATAAATTGATAAAACTTAATTAAACTTGTATATACAAAATTGACAGCGCATATTAACTTTATATAGGGCATATTTGTTCGCAAAGATAATTATAAATAATAAATAATAATCTCTTTGTGTATGAAACATGAAATGTATCTAGTAATAGATTATAACATAATCCCTGAACAGTTTTACCATAATATTGTTAGGGTAACCAACACAATAATGATCTATAAAACTATTTTCTAACTAAAATCTTCTTCTTGAATAAATATAATATAGTCTACCATAAAATTACACAAACTAGCGACTTATTTCGTAAAAACATTTCGAATAAATTTAACATCATTACAAATACCTAGATATACCTAGCGAATTAATTTAGAAAAAAAATATTGAAAATCTATTTTCATCCCTTTTAAGGAATAATTTAAAACATAAATGAAATAAAATTCATAAATAATTACGATCTTGTACTTTTTTTTTCGCACAGGAAATATTTAAAGTGGTCTATAGGGTATGTCGTAAAGGGGTGATCCCTTGAGCTACCGCACCAAACCTTGTGAAGTTTCTGGTAGTTCAAATTATATTTAGACTACGCATTTATAAAATAAAATTAAAACATACAAATCAGCAACAATGTTCTGTGTGTTAAAAAGAAATTGATGCATCATTCTGTTTTGATTATACGTTTTAAAAAAAAGACTTTAACGATGAATTTTTTTGTAATTCCAATTTTCATAGCAAACAGATTTTTTTTTACAAAATATTTGGTAAAAGATAAGTTTAAACAAAAAGTAATCACAAATAACCCAAAGAAATGTATATTTAAAATAAATATTTAAATTGCCATTTAATTTTTTTTTTTAAATGACCATATTATACGGGCGATCGATAGTATAAAATAATAATCATAAGGTTTATATCCCTAAAGAACATAAAAGCCCTGGTGTCACAAATGGTTCCAGGAATTAATTTTTAAAATCCATAAATATTGCAAACTAGATCATGGTTGATATGTTAGATGAAAATAAAGTCTCCCCCGAAAATAAAGTCTCTCCCGGACAGTTAAGGGGCCATCCATAAGGTACATCACGCTATTTTTGACAATTTTAAACTCCCCCTCCCCCCTGTCACAAACTGTATCAAATCTAGGGACCCCCCCCCCACTAAAGTACGTCAGACTTTCGTACAAAAATATATTTTTATGTACAAAATAATTAAAATTTAACGTAAAACAAAGTGACGTCACACATGGCAGGACACACCCTCCCCCCTGTCACAAACTGTCACACTTTCTTACATCTCCTCCCCCAACTGGAGCGTGATGTACTTTATGGGCGGTCCCTTATTTTAAAACCAATGCTCTCACATGCACTCACACAAACATACACACACACACAAATACACACACAAAATGCATTCAATGCTCTATTAAAAAACCAAGTCTATACATAAATCATTGATAATTGTATAATGCAATATCTCCTGTAAAAAAAGCGTCTGCAATGGTTCAAATAAGATGTGTATATCCATATGTTTGTATGTATTGATGTGTGCATGTATGATGTTCGTCTTAAGCATACATTTTTTAACACAAAGAGTGCTCTGTTGAACAGTTCGTAGCCATTAATGTTTAAAATATGTTATTTTTACTTGGATCTGCACAATGCACACTCAATCTTCTCTATAAAAATTACGTTGTACAATTCTGCATGGCTTAACATATTTTCAGATTTTGAGGCACGATACTTTTGGAGGAAATATGAGTGAAACTGTTCAGTATTTAAATCATAGTTCAGATTTTCAGGATAGGCATTTAATAGCCTTTCGCAACACTCTGAGGTTTTCAGTACATGCCAAACAAGAACATCGACAATTTTATATAATTATCTTTATATAATCTATAATATAATGCGCCTAAGCGCATTTCCGTCCGTCAGTATGTGTGTGTGTGTGTGAAGCCCCTATACCACGCAATATCTTGCTAACTTTTTTAAAATTGAAAATATAGACGTAAAATCATAATGATTTTGGGTTTGAGATTAACAGAGGGTGTGGTTTTGCGCGCCGTAAAAAAAAAAATTTAGTGGCGTCATGAAGCTTTTATTATATTAATTTATTTGATGTTACTTTTTATCTTGATTATAATCCGAGTGTGTGAATATGCATGTGTGCGAGTGTGTTTATGTGTATGTGCGTCTGTGTGTGCGTGTGACTGTGTGTTTGTATTAGTTGTGCAATAACGATTTATTTCATAGATTGCTAAAAGTGAAATTAAACATTGAAAAAACGTTACAACGTAATCTTTTATGTATAGTTAAAATTATGCACTGGATCATGAAAAATTCCGTTAATTTTATGAAGACAAGTTTCTGCCGATGCGATCTGCATGGGTGCTTGAATAAAAGATAACGGGAAGTCATTGAATGTGACTTAAAAAACTGTTAATGAGAAGAACAATCTCCAATGATTTTTTCAGAGATGGTTTTTACTTTATGTTTGATTTTAGAAGAAATGAGCCCTTGCGCATTAGTGGGGTGATTACTCGCATGAATTGCCACAATGGAAAATAAACTGTGAAAAGAACTTATAGTCGCTGTTGAAATTGCATTATTTATTATTACAATATGTAATTGGGTAAGATTGGTTCATATTTATTTGTAAAGGAAATGAAACCTTTCTAAACATTTTAATTGTATTTTACAATAATAAAATCATACGAAAATGGTTCGAACGAATTTTCCTTAGTCACTGTTAAATTGCTATAGAAATAAATGTGAAGAAATTATTTAATTGTAGACGAAATATCAATGCTACATTTTAATATAAGCCTTTATACATCTATGTATATAATCGGATGGAGGCAAATTTTATACGGGCTTATAACAAGTCAAAATTACAGAGAATAAAAATGTCTTATAGAAAAATGAACACTGAACACTGAAGCATTTAACGAGTGATTTATCATAAAAAAAATTGCAAATATTTGTTAGGAAGAAGAGGTATTTCTCTTAGATGCTTACTTAATACAAGTGAGTGTTTTGGATCGATTTCATTATAAACTGTCATTAAGGAAATTCGTATTGAAAGTAAACGCTCAGGGATTTTAAATTTAAAAAATGGTACGTGTATAAGCATTTAGATATATACACTGTTGTAAGTTAAATAGTGGAATTGTATTTTTTATAAAGAGGGGCAACTTTGTGAGCTATTAGAAGGGTGCTTTTCATTTCTTGGGTCATGAGTTTATAATATTTCTGAGCCCTGAGTGGCACTTTTTCTTTGCCACCGATAATGTCCTTTTTGCAAAGATTAAGAAAACCAGCAGTGTAAAATTTTTAAACCCAAACCTTGCGATTCAACGTGTTTTTTTTAAACAAATAGACAATATTAAAAAATCTCCCCAACCCTACGCATCCCAATCACATAAGAATTAAACAGCTCAATAAACATAAATCTAATTTGTCCTAAATAAAGGTCATGCATAAACATTGTTGGATGTTGTGGATTAATTGGTAGATGAATGAAAAAGCTTACATAAAAGATTTATTGCTAGAATAATGCAATATTATGGTACGTGTTATGGTTAAAACTGTCGAGTTTTCTATTGGTGCAAGTTTGTGTGTGGGGGGAGGGGCTATGTGCGTATGTGTGTGTGATTTGGTTATTTCTATGTCTGCTAATGTTGCGCCTCTAACATGACAACCAGTATTTTAAAAATTATATATACAAACAAAAATAGAAAATTATTATTATTCTACACCGTAGAAAATTATTATTACGGTGTAGATAGAAAAGGTATGAAACGTTCGGGGTCAAAACGTCCCTTGGCGGAATTGTCCGGGATCGAAACAACCCGGGGTCGAACCTTCCGTGGTCGAACCGACCGGAGTCGAAACGACCGGGGACAAAACGTCCTGTTGTCAAACTGCCTGGGTCAAACCGTCCGGGGTTGAACCGTCCGGTGTAGAAGTGTCCAACCACCAAACAGAAAATACTTTTTGCACAACTAAAGTAAACCAGCAGGGTACATTTTCAGCTCAAACATTGCGATTTAAGGTGTTTTTTAAAACAAATTAAATCATATATACCTTAATTTAACATCAATATTCACATAATTAAAATCTGGCGCATAAAAAAATCCTATTCATTTGACTAAGGCCATGCTTAGCCTAGAAATATAAATAATGTTTTGGAGAGCTTTTCCCATGAAAAAAGTAATCTTAAAACTTGTATTTTATTCTAAGACCTAACGAATGATGAAACATCCATTTAAAAAAAATTGGGAACATTTCTCGAACAATGTGATTGCATGACATACGCTTCGGATAAAAACTGTTCTTTAAGGTGTAAATATATCAAGTGTAAAGAAATATCACGGGTTTTACGACGTATAAACAGGATCTAGCATAAGAAAGTGCGTGTTATGTCGAAAAAACACACTGACAACAACTCATTGTGTGCTGTTTTGAGTTTATTAGATGAATAGTATACAACAGGAAAAAAAATTGATATAAAGTTAATTGTTACTATTATAAAAAATGTGCGGGAATATATAATGATTGACATAAAATTTATAAAGAGATCAATTGCTCACCATTTTCTTTAAAAAGAAGTATTGTTCTTATGTTTTTATTCACGTTAAAGGAACATGTGCCTTGAAAATAAATAAACCATATTTTCCACTCTCCCAAAGCCACAATATTCACAAATATTATCTGGCTAAAAATATCCTATTCGTCTTGAACTAATTTCGTGGTTAGACTATAAATGAAATTGGTGTTTAGCGAGCTATTTGAAGAACCAAAGGAATCATGTGGAAAGATATTGTTTTCATGTTTTGATTCACGTGAAAACAAAGTGAACCTTGCCCGTTAGATTTTTGAAACTGTTACCGACATTTGTTATTCTGGTAGAGTATATTAAAGGGGTTCCAGCATGGTGAAAGAAAGCCATCAATTGTCCTGAAAGGAAGAATGTGGTTGAGCAGGCCAGGCCCTACATGGGCTGTAGCTGGAAAGATGTGGGGGAGCAAGCCAGGGCCCTACATGGGCTGTAGAGACAAGGATGATAATGATGATGCTTTATTAAAGCAGAAATACCAAAATTGATGGGTAATACTTAAATAAATAATATTTTTATTTTTCTCAACACGCATATCGTTGTTTTTATTTAGAAGGGGTTTGATTTATCACTACCCTAATTTCCAAATGCGTTTACATTCATTTTCAAGGAGAATTTGAGACCTAAAACCAAATAAAGTTATTCTTATTGTGCCTACCCCGTAGATTAGCAAGGGTATTTTGCTCGTATATAAATATCAGGGCTGCTGAAATTAACGGTTAATTTCTCGTTTAAGACAGGGGAGATAACTCAAAAAAAATATGTCAAATGCCTGTTTTTATTACTTCCCTTAAAATTATCAGTATAATGTTGTCGTTCATCGTATTTTGAGCTTTAATCAACATTATTGATCAAAAGTTTACGATTTAATCTCAATTAATCGATAACAGCCCTAATATAAATATACATATATATATAAGGGCTGTTATCGATTAAATTAAATTTAATCGTTAACTTCTGAAAAATTGCCGATTAATTAATGGATAATTTTCTAAAAGCTAGAAATAAAGATGTATGTTGTCATTAAAATGAAAATTTCAAGGGAAGTATTAAAAACAGGCATTTGACATAGTCACTAAAAATAGTTAAATAACGTATTAAAGTTTAGGCACTTAAATTAAAATTTCTAATTAATTTTAAAATATAAAAGTAATACAACCAGCGGCGTCGCGTGGGTATGTGCCGCCCGTGACAGAACCAAATTTGCCGCCCCCGCCATAAAGTATGTATAGGCTGTAAAGTAAAGATAGTTTTTATTACTAAGTAATAATGACACTGTTTTTCTAAATTGGACCCTCAATCGTGTATTTATATTTTCAACCTTGCAATCCTCAATAGCCAAAATTGAAATAGCAATGGATTAGACAGTTTTAGCGTAATCGGTATTGCTTGTAATTAATTTTAGAGAAGCTATTTTAAAACCTTGCATTACTTCTTACTATTGTAAGCAATGTTCAAATTAATTATATTATTTTGGGCAAAGTAACTTTGATTCTTAATATCTTAATAATCTTTTATAAATCAACTGTCTTGAATTCAATAATTCTTTTTAGAATCCTTGGGGTAAAATAGTCTTTGCTTGACAATGTCATTTGATTACTCTAATTTAAAGCCAAAATTTCAAAGTCCAGCAGATCACCTGGTGTACGAAAATTGTATACGTTTTCTAAATTCTCTATACCTGCCAAAATCTCACATGAATGTCTACAGTAATCTCATCTTATGAATACTAGAACTTTCTTCTCAAATGTTTTTCTAACTAACAGGGATACATATTTTGGATCACCAAAAATTTGCTGTCTGGTACTTTGACTTGAAGATTCGATTTAAAGGATGAGGTCTCCACATACAATTGTATCAAATTTCAAAGCATCCTTAAAGTATTAAATTAATTTCTCTGAGAGCATCTTCTGCTTAGCATTTTTCTAGCACTATACATTTATAAATTATTTCGTGCATCTTTGACATAGATTAGAAAATAGAAAAGATTTTATTGTGACTAGCAAACTTTCAGCGTCTCATGAGCTTTTTCTTTCTACTCTGTCAGTTTTTCTATAGCTTTCAAAATAATCTCAAAAGGCCTATGGTGTATGGTATATTCACTATTTTGTTTTCTGAAGCATTGCTTGTAAAAGAAGTAGATATTCCAAACAATTATGGGCATGATGAGAATGCGTAACAATGTTGTATACTACTAAACTAGATAATCGTTTTATTTGGATTATCAGGTAAACAGATTAGATTTAATGACCTCTTTGAGAAAGATTTGACAGTGAGAGTTTATGTAAATATGCCTTTCTTAAACCCCGGTATACTTTCCAGCCATAAAGAAGAAGTATTAACACATGCAGATACCCTGCAATCCCATTATTTTAAGATCGTCATTTATTAAAGGTCATTTCAGAAATGTAAGCAAATTCACTTTTACTTAAATGAAATATTTTAAAGATTCTACATTGTCTACTTCTTTATTTTCCAAGGATCATTACCTATCCGAAAACTGGACTTGTTTGTAGATTATGTGAAATATATGAAGATCTATCAAATACAATAGAACAATGTGGGGTATTTTGTTTCTGAAAAAGGGTGATTTTACGAGATATATATCTCTTAAAATTGCTATGAGCTCAGTTTGAATTTTAGATGACACCTTTGAAAACCTTTTTTTCATACAATGATCTGGGAGTGCTTGATCGTACTTAGCAAGCAAATGAATTGGTTCTGGAATATTACCTTTATATCCAATAGTATTGTCCTCTCTGTGACCGAAAAAAAGTTACTTTTGCAAATAATGTCAAAAATTTTAACAAAAACGTCCTGCCTCTTAAGTTTTTTTTTTCTTTTTAAAATTATTGCTGTTCTTTGTCAAATCTTTTTTTTAATCCGATTTCTGATGCTTTCCAATTTTAAAAAACTTCGTAAATGTTGAGCACTTGTTCATGGGTGGCTCCGTTTGGATATATGAGTGCAAAGTTTTAATTTAATTAAATAAATAACATTGTTCATTATTTTTGTTGATGCTTAAAATCAAAAGGCAATAAAATAAAAATATTTTTTTGGTAGAATAAACCATGTAATTACGCAAAAAACATTTTCTAACAGTTTATTTAAGTTAAAATTAAAATTGAATCAATTATATATACCAGACCTAAATTGTCATATTCGTACACTGACTTCAACCCTTTGTTTTCGACTTCAATAGCATTATTATGAGAAGACTTTAGATTCATAAGGTAGGTTGAAGTTCTGTTATTTGAAATGTTCACGTATATAATATAGTTCTTCTGTTTCCTTGATTTTTTTTTTATCTTTGCTTTTATTTTATTTAAATAAACTTTTTTTTAATGCTTTCCATTTTTGCAAATTACGAGGAATTAGCCGTTCCCCCTTTTTATATACAATGTGCCGCTCTGAGCTTGGCTCATGTTTCATGCAGATACATTTTGATTTCAAAACAGGAACAGCTGTCAAATTTTAAGAATCATTTAAGTTACCACTACTTCAGTGATACATTATCAAACTACTTAAGTACTTTTCAGTGCAGTAGCATTAGTATCAGAACAATTTATATCCAATAAAGTTTTGCCGTTTTAAATGTTCACATGCCTTAGGATTGATATTTTGTTTCTTTTATTAATTTTATTTATTTTCTTTTATTTCGATAAAAAGCTCGACTTTCTTATATATATATATATACTAATAAAATGGAAAGCCCTCACTCACTCACTCACTCACTCACTGATTCATCACTAATTCTCCAACTTCCCGTGTAGGTAGAAGCATGAAACTTTGGTAAGTTGTTGGGTACCCTCTCACTACGAAAATTGGCGAAAAAGAAGTTTTAAAATCTCGCTCATGTGGGGCCAGGGGCCCAAAAATTGTTTTTTTTTTACATCACTAATTCCCCAAGTTATCGTGTAGGTAGAAACATGAAACTATAGGATGTTGTTGGGTACCCAATAACAACAAAATTTGTTTCAAAAGAATTTTAAAAATCTCCCTCATGTGGGGCCGGGGACACCAAATGTTTTTTTCTTATATGGTCTAATTGAAAGTCAGCAATTTTCCTATTTCCCGTGTAGGTAGAAGCATGAAACTTTGGGAAGTTATTGGGTACCCTCTAATTACAAAAATTGACTAAAAAGAATTTTTAAAACCTCGCTCATGTGGGGCCGGGGGCCTAAAAACTGTTCTTAACTTCATCACTAATTCTTCAACTGCCCGTGTAGGTAGAAACATGAAACTTTGGTAGGTTGTTGGATGTCCAAAAACAACTAAATTGGCGAAAAAGATTTTTAAAAATCTAGCTGAAGTTGGGCTGGGGGCCCAAAAAGTTTTTTCATAATATGGGCTCTATAAAAATTGAAAATCACCAATTTTCCTATTTCAGTGTAGGTAGTAGCATGAGTCTTTGGAAAGTTGTTGGGTACCCGCTCATTACGAAAATTTGCGAAAAAGAATGTTTAAAATCTCGCTCATGTGGGGCCGGGGGCCCAAAAACTGTTTTTTACTAAATCACTAATTCTTCAACTTCCTGTGTAGGTGGAAGCATGAAACTTTTGGAATTTGTTGGGTACCCACTATCGACGCAAATTGGTGAAAAAAGAATTTGATAAATCTTGCTCATTTTGGGCCGGGGGCCCAAAAGGTTTTTTTCCTTATATGGGCTCTATAAAAATTAAAATTCACCAATTTGCCTATTTCCCGTGTAGGTAGAAGTATAAAACTTTGGAATTTTTTAAAGTAAAAGCTCTCGATAATTTAAAGAAAAAAAAATTCCGACTCATGGGGCAGGGGCCCATAAAACGTTTTTTTTCCTGCCATGATCTATATAAAAATTAAAAATCACCAATTCTCCTATTTCCCGTAAAGGTAGAAGCATGAAGCTTTGGAAATGTTTTAAGCACACGCTTTCGGCAAAAATTGGTAACATTTTTTGAAAAAAAATCCCTCTCATGAAGCGCCGGGAAACCTAATATAGCTTTTCTTATATTAAAAACAGACTGATCACTAATTCTCCAATTTTCTGTGCAGGTAGGAGCATGACATTTTGGGAAGTCGTTGGGTACCCCCTCACGACAATAACTGGCGAAAAAGAATTTTAAAAATCTCGCTCATGTGGCGCCGGGGACCCCAAAGATTTTTTTCCTTTTTTAATTTCTTTAGAAAAATTGAAAATAACAAATTTTCCTATTTCCCGTGTAGGTAGAAGCATGAAACTTTGGAAATGCTTTTGCTACATTTTTCCTACGATAATTCGAAAAAAAAAGTTAAATTTACCACTCATGGGGGCCGGGGCCCGAAAATCTTTTTCCACATATGAGCTATATAAAAATTGAAAATCCCTAATTCTCCTTTTTCCCGCATAGGTTGAAGCATGAAACTGGAAATTTTTTGAGTGCACGCTCCCGACGTAAATTTGCTAAAAATAATGTTACAACTCCTTCTCATGGGTGCTGGGGGCCCAAATATAGTTTTTCTTATATTGAAACCAAATCATCATCAATTCTCCTAATGTCCGTGTAGGTAGGAGCATGAAACTTTTGGAAAATTGTAAGGTTGTTAGGTACCCTCTCATAACGAAAGTTTGTGTAAAAGAGTTTTGAGATACACACTCTTGGAGGCCGGGGCCCCAAAAACTTTTTTTCTAATATGAAATATAAAAATTGAAAATCTATAATTGTTTTATTTCCCGTGTAGGTAGAGAAAGAAAAATAATTATATAAATTTTAAAAATTTCCACTCATGGGCTGCCGGGGGCTCAAAACCTTTCTCCCCCCCCTAAAATGAGCGATATGAAACTGAATCAACGCTAATTATCCAAGTTTCCGTGTAGGTGGAAGCTTTAAACTTTGGGAAGTTGTTGAGTACCCCCCCCCTTCCTTCCCGCGATGATAAGACTAAATCACCTCTCACTGAGTTGACGATTGTCGAAATATAGTTTTTTCCCAAAATGAGGTTTATAAAGAAAGACGCATCTTTAAATCTCCAAGTTCTTGTGTACGTAGGAGCCTGAATGGTTGAAATTAATATATTTAGTATATCCATCTTTATTCAGATTAAACTCAAATGGTGTTTTTAATTGGTGTTACGCGGGTTCACAACGCTAGCTGAAACCCTAATTTCCGCAGCAAAGCGCGGGTAAATTGCTAGTA
>MUZC01001130.1:33539-66976 GCA_002072015.1 Radix auricularia | reverse complement strand
TGAAAGAAGTAAAGATTAGTTGGACGGTGTGAAAGAAGTAAAGATTAGTTGCACTGTGTGAAAGAAGTAAAGATTAGTTTTATGGTATGAAAGAAGTAAAGATTAGTTGCACTGTGTGAAAAAAGTAAAGATTAGTTGCACTGTATGAAAGAAGTAAAGATTAATTGCACTGTATGAAAGAAGTAAAGATTAGTTGCACTGTATGAAAGAAGTAAAGATTAGTTGCACTGTATGAAAGAAATAAAGATTAGTTGCACTGTATGAAAGAAGTAAAGATTAGTTGGACGGTGTGAAAGAAGTAAAGATTAGTTGGACGGTGTGAAAGAAGTAAAGATTAGTTGCACTGTGTGAAAGAAGTAAAGATTAGTTGCATGGTATAAAAGAAGTAAAGATTAGTTGCACTGTATGAAAGAAGTAAAGATTTGTTGCACTGTATGAAAGAAGTAAAGATTAGTTGCACTGTATGAAAGAAGTAAAAATTAGTTGCACTGTATGAAAGAAGTAAAGATTAGTTGCACTGTATGAAAGAAGTAAAGATTAGTTGGACGGTGTGAAAGAAGTAAAGATTAGTTGGACGGTGTGAAAGAAGTAAAGATTAGTTGCACTGTGTGAAAGAAGTAAAGATTAGTTGCATGGTATGAAAGAAGTAAAGACTAGTTGCACTGTGTGAAAGAAGTAAAGATTTGTTGCACTGTGTGAAAGAAGTAAAGATTAGTTGCACTGTATGAAATAAGTAAAGATTAGTTGCACTGTATGAAAGAAGTAAAGATTAGTTGCACTGTATGAAAGAAGTAAAGATTAGTTGCACTGTATAAAAGAAGTAAAGATTAGTTGGACGGTATGAATGAAGTAAAGATTAGTTGGATGGTATGAAAGAAGTAAAGATGAGTTGGACGGTGTGAAAGAAGTAAAGATTAGTTGCACTGTGTGAAAGAAGTAAAGATTAGTTGGACGGTGTGAAAGAGGTAAAGATTAGTTGCACTGTATGAAAGAAGTAAAGATTAGTTGGACGGTGTTAAAGAAGTAAAGATTAGTTGCACTGTTTGAAAGAAGTAAAGATTAATTGGACGGTGAGAAAGAGGTAAAGAGTAGTTGCATGGTATGAAAGAAGTAAAGATTAGTTGTACGGTGTGAAAGAAGTAAAGATTAGTTGCACTGTATGAAAGAAGTAAAGATTAGTTGCACTGTATGAAAGAAGTAAAGATTAGTTGCACTGTATAAAAGAAGTAAAGATTTGTTGCACTGTATGAATGAAGTAAAGATTAGTAAGACGGTATGAATGAAGTAAAGATTACTTGCACGGTATAAAAGAAGTAAATTTTAGTTGCACGGTATGAAAGAAGTAAAATGTACAAACGTTTACCACATTATACAGTTTGAGATACAGAGAATGATAGATTTAATACATGCTAATATATTTTTTGGAATATGGTTCAGTCATTTTACATATTCTATAACATTTTCCTACTTTCTATGAATTGCACACTTTCCTGTCAATGATAGCAACATGTGGAAAGTTATAGGTGTATTTTCATACTCAATTTAAATAAATCTTTTAAACAGAAAAATGTGGGGCGTTCAAGTGTGAAGGAAGAACAGAGGGACACTTTGTTTAAAGTGAAAAAGAAATAAATTGTTTAGATAAAGTTATTTAGTTTTACAGTAGAGCAGAAGAAAGGAAATGAAATGTAGCTCGATCAGATTCTCATTGTGTAAAAAAAAAAGCCAATGATATTTGGAATGTAAGGTTCTGTTATTGCTCTAAATTAAATATTTTATTTAGTGTCAGCGTGTGTAAACTTTGACAAAATATGAAAAATTTAAGATCACCTAATGCTTTCTTAAACCCAGTTTATAATTTAAACATATTTTGCGAGTTCTATCAGCATTTTTTTTTTTTTTTACTTTCCTCAGAAAATTAAATAAATCAAATTTGCCAAGTTTATGACATTATAAATATATTGTAATTTGACTTTTAAATAGAGTAAAATTACATTGTCTTGGCTGTTTGTCTTGTTGTCTCGATACTTTTTTGGCTTGACCTTTTAACAAATTAATTACCTAAAGTAATGAGGATATGACTTTCGGACTTCTATATTAATATTTTAGAAAGTTGGCAACATTCTCACTTTATGAGTATATCAGTGTTATGTAAAATATTTGTTTAAAGGGAGTTAGGTATTTAAGGTGCATAGGAATAAACACGACAGACAATGTTTGTAATAAAAATTAATTAAGGGTTTTCAGGTTTACTTATATTATGTATAATTTACTTCTGTTTATAATTCCAGTAGCCAGAATGTACATAGTTTATTTGTATAGCTTCTGTAAACTAAATAATTAAACCCTTGGCATATATGTTTTTTTGAGACAATTGCTTCTTAACCTTCATAAAATACGTTTAAGGAATAAGCATGCACATTAAATTTTAATGAAATCATAATTAGCCATGTAGGGATTTTGTCATTTATTGGTACAGAAAAAATGTAATAAATCAAATATAATTAAAAGAAAATATTAAGAAGATGGACAACATATAAACATGCAACGATATCAGTTTAATAAGACCACAGGATATATATATTATACATAACATTACAAATAATTAAAGATGATTAAAGGTGGTACATCGCCTTCAATCCACTCAATCAGAATCAATATTAAAAATATTATATTGCCGGTTACAAAACACAAACAACAAAATTACTTCATTTATTTCAACATAAAAAATCTTATTGAATTGTGTGACAATTGTTGTTAAATATTTGAACCCCCCTATAATAAAAAAAAAACAAACAATCCCTACAAATACCATCAAACAATAAAACGCGACAATAGTTTTCAGAGGCGTCACGGGGTTGGGGCTCGGACAACACCGGAGGACACCATCACATGGCACCGGGAAACTATAAGGATGTCGATGTGGTTAGTTGTTAGGGGCGACACCATGAGCTATCGCACTTGGTGACATACCCCCTAGTAAAGCATCTGATAGTATTATTTATACTTAGTTATTTTAAAATTATGTTAAATACATAATTTAGAAAAAATATATTAAAAAAATAATTTCATGCATCATTCTGTTTTAATCAAACTTATAAAAATAGACTTTAATGGAGAAATTTCTTTTAAAAAAATATGAAGCTAACGGATTATACAAAATGAAGGCACACCATTTTCCTTTTTGAGTACATGTGCTAAACAAATTTAATGTTAAGTCATAATTAAATTTCTGTCTTTTTTAATAAGACATATCCAACACGCCAATGATTCACGTGAAAATGTTACTAAAAAGCCAACAAACTTGCAAATATTTCCGTATTTTAATCTTGTGTCGTTCATTTGTTTAAAACATAAATATAGATCAATTTACTTTCTGCAACAGCAAAGACAATCAGTTAGATTCCATTTAATTAAATCAGACACTACAGGACAAATAACAAAAAGCCCATAAAACTTCATTAAGATAACTTTGGCACAAACTATTCAATAGACAAAATCAACATTTGTTACAAATATACTATAAGCACAACTAGGATTAAAATTATTCTCTTGTTAGAGTCACCAAAAATACCTTTAAATGAAGACACTTGTGGATCTTTCAGTGAAATAGATATGTGTTGTGATATTTTTGGACCTACTACTTTTGGGCAATAAAAAATGTAATGAAATTGCTAAACGTTTGATTATGTATTTTTATTGATTACAGAAAGAGTAATTAAACTGTTTAATTGGTAAATAGGGCATTAGTATAAAATCTAGGCTAAAAAATTTTTTTTTTCGATTACAAATTATTTATATGACAGGAGAAAAGGTAAAAAATGAGGCGCGGAATGTCAATCTGGATTGATTACCATTTTTGAGAGGCAGACGATTTTTATTGTTTCAAGCAATAACGTAAATATAAGGTAACATTAATATACCCTAATAAATAACAAAAGATTAATAGCCATGTCACATCTAAATTATTTGAGCTATTAAAACAAGCGTGCAAGCTGGAATTAAAACTTGCAGTTAATTTTCGCGTCTCTTCTTTTTTAGAAAAACAACTCAGAGTTCTCAAAAAAGGGTTGTATTTAAACTTTCCATCACTTTCAGAATATAATAACAAGGTGTTAACTTTAAAGCAAACAAATGGCTTTACTGCTAAGTAAGTTTTGTTAGTCGAATCTATACTCATATTGCCGGCTCCACATGTCGATTTGATTTTAGTCTTCATAACCCACTCAGAATAAAAGTTCACAAAATCTGTAAATAAATTATTATAAGGTATGCGTCCTTTTAAAACATAAGTTTCAGTGCTAAATATATCTGCTATAAATGTTAGCATATATAGATTCTTTTTGGAACTGTCATACTGCGGTTTGGAAGGCAGCCATTCGTCTAGCATGCGAGGAACAAGATCTAGTTTTAACAAACAGTACATGAAATGGGACAAATATGTGTAGTGATCTATTGGAGAAAGTTCTTTATAAAATTGAATTTGAAAATTATGAGAATAAAGTCTGTTGCAAACGTTACCTCTTGACACATCATTTCTCAACACAAATCCAGCTTTTGTATTACACCTTGTAATAATCCAATTACATTTTGTTTTTCCATAAGATTTTAGCACACGAGACGGCTTGCAAACTACCATATCCCAATCATGGAACCTGTTGCCTTTGACAAATACATATTTCATTGTCAAAGTAATATTAGGAAATGATAATAAAAGGAAATCGTTAGATTCCATTGTTGCGTTAGAACTAAGCGAGACATCTTCAACTGAAGTATCATAATTTGGTAGACAAGTTAATCCTTGTGGTGATAAACGTTTGGCCATAACATATCTGTTAATGTAAATATTAGAGGATTGTTCATCGCAAAATACGAATGAAAAATGTGTTAGAAAATGTTCCTGAAAAGAATTAATATTTTCCTCCTCGATACCGATTGGGAAATAATTTTCATGTGTTGAACACGGATAAGTTAAATAAGATTGATTAGACTTAGATATGTTATATAGAACAAAATTTGACTCCATAAGCAAATCATCCAACAACGCCCCATTTAAATCGGTTAATTTATTCGCTGATGGATTAACTAAACTCCAATTTACTGGCTTCCCAAAGTCTTTATTATTGCATCGAAATATCTCTAAGTTCTTATAGACCAGTCCATTAGTAATGTCCGTAACTGGCCTATTGTTATCAAAAGATTCGAGATTGGGGGGTTGTGCATTTTGTTTATTTCTGCAGCTGGATATAACTAACTTTCTGAAAGGCACACAACATTGTATGTCTAAGTTTAAAAAGTCTTTAAATTTTTTATAAGCATCTTCTAAAAGAGATGGGCAAACAGAAGCGAAATCCTCACAACAGTTCCTGTACACAACACATTTGGCATCACACGTACACGGGAAATTTCGAATTTGTCCACACTTTCCTTGACATGAAGCTTCAAGGGGAACGCTACCCAGATTGGGCAGTCCAACAGATTCTGGGTTTTTCAAGTCATAGAAACTCTCAAATTTTGCTTTATTTTGTACTTTATATGTTTGGCAAGCAAATTTCAAATAATTTTCAATAAACATGTCACATGCCAAGAAAGGGATAATCCCTAAAATAATGAAAAAAATCTGGCACATTATAAAAAAATTCTCTGCTCATAAAGTAGACAACATGTATATGAAATAGAATCTTGATTATCAGTTGTATTATTACTGCAATAAAGCAGTATATTATTATTTTAATGTTTTACCCCACCAACAGTGACTACTTCTTTACTTTAAAAAAATGATTAGACATTTTTTTTTATTTTACATAGACATCTCTTTTTGAGATGCATTCTGTTTTTTGAGTTAATTATTTCCGCTTTTCTGTGAGTTTAAGCGTAAATTTGTTGTAAAATACGTTATCTTCGCTTTTCTGTTTTTAAAAATACGATTTTTATATTTTATCTGTCTTTGTCTTTTTCCAAAGATGTCGAAAAACTATTTCTTAAAAATGACGACGTTAGAATTTTGTTTTGTTTTGATGCTCTGATATAAATGAACTGGCCAATCTGGAAATGAATAAAGTTCTTTCTCTTTTATAGCTTTTTTGTCGTAAGCCACGCCTCTATTCATGCAACGTAATACCACTGAACTATTTCTTACAAAACCGCTATTTGTTAAGGTGATGTTGGACAATAAATATTGTCTACCCCTGACGTTATTTGTACATGGTGGCCATGATTATTATCATAATTCCCACAAAAAGAGTAAAGTGAAGTTTATAACTTCTAATTTATGATTTGTAATATCATTATATCTTTGATATATTATATATTATAACTGGAGAGCGAAGTTAATAGTGCGCACGCCTTATTAGTTAAGGGGCGTGGGATCCAGCCCACGATAAAGCCACAATAAAACATTTTGATGAATTGCCGTCGCTAAGGTGTGCTCCGCTGACCTGGAGAGGAGGTAGGCGCCGCAACGTTTTACCAAACCCCGAGAAAGTTCAAATGGCAACATTAGTGCACTTATGATTAATAGGTTATGGAACACACAAACACAAAATATCCTTCAAGTAAGATTGATACAAGCCAGACTTTAAGGGGGAGAATTTAATCTTTTTTTTTGGTTATGTTGGTAATACAATTCATTACAGAGCAATAATAAACTTGTTTTAAATATGAGGAATATAACCGAAATGTTTAGCAAACCCTTTGACAAGTCTTCATGACGTTAGAGTTGTTGCGGAACTATTAGACAAACACAAAACATTACAATAATTAGAAATCATTTACTAGAATGTATATCTGACTTTCGTTCAAAAAATTTGTTTGAATATTTAGTTGTATTGACATCATAAAAAAAATATTAAGTCGTTCGGTTTAAACGAATTTGAATTAAAAGCACAATGAAAACCACCCATCTAAAATATAAATAAATGTGCTCATTTTAACTCAGTTTAATTTCAAGCAGCCTTATTTAATCTGCTTCAGGTTAAAAGTATAAAATGTCATACATTTTCCCAGCAGGAGGTATTCGGTTACACGAGTGAAGAATTGATTTTTTGAACTTTTCCTATGGAACTAATGTACAAAAAATCAGGGGAGGGTACCGTTTTTTAGTGTATAGTCCTCTCATTAATTATTACTTTTTAAAATATAATATTTGGCATTAGGAACACCTCGTCCTATTCCTCTTTAACATGATCGCAGTTACCTGCATTACATTATTTCAATTTTTTTTCTACAAACAAATATGTATTGTTTTGATAAAGAATCCATTTTTCGATTGAAACCAAGTCCCCAAACGAACTTCAAATTCCAAATTCCAAAAACACATCATTTTGCCCACTTGTTTCCATTCCTAGCAAATGTTCATTCTCTTTTTGGTCGAGTCGTTATGCTCTCAGGACCCGGTTCAACGTATCGCTGGCGAGCCTCACTAACCGGACATCGCCGTGGCGGTAATAATAATATCGTAAGTTCTCCCTTTAAGGCACGGCACAGTCGGGCACCCTTCTATTACCGTCTCTTCGGGGCTGCCGCACAAGCGACAGACCAGTTCCCTTTAAGTGTTAAATTTGCGCAGGTAGCTTCGTGTTGGACAAAGATCAGTTCTCATCCGTGTTATGAGCGTCTGATTACTACGTTCAATTCTCCACAACGGATCGCTCTTGCTCGGTCGCGTCATTCTCTGCTAAGCTTTCTTGGCCGCACTTCCTGATGCCCAGTACTGAAGCCATTTCTCTCGGAAATGGACTTTTAGCCATGATATGACACCCACCTGGGTCATTAGCCGGGGCCGGTTGGGGGCTGAGGTGACCCATATCTATCTATCTATCTATCTATCTATCTATCTATCTATCTATCTATCTATCTATCTATCTATCTATCTATCTATCTATCTATCGATCTATCTATCTATCTATCTATCTATCTATCTATCTATCTATCTATCTTTCTATCTATCTATCTGTCTATCTGTCTATCTGCCTGTCTGTCTGTCTGTCTGTCTGTCTGTCAATCTAATTTAATCTAATTTATCCATCCAACCATTTATCAATCCATTCATCCATCCATCCATGTATCTTAGCTTATCTGCTACCGATTTTCTTCTATTCAGAAGATTATTTTGTCCTATCTAGGCTTGATGGCTAATCATGCTATCTATCTATCAACCCAAGTATCTATCCATCCTGTATCCATACATTCATCAATCCATTCCCAGTATAATGTAATAGAGTTGGATCTAATATCATTATACTCACGCTAATGGCTAAAAAACAAAATATGCTAAATCCTACAATTTGAAAAAGGCAGCCTGTATTTTAAAAAACCCGCTGTGTTGTGTTAGCGGTCTAGCAGCTGTTAACAAGACCTGTTCGAATATGAGGTTGTTGTTTTTTACCTGCAGCGAAACAGACCCTACTTTACAGATAATTTACTAGATTCTTCATCAAAGTATGTTATTCATAAATTTATTCGCTATAAATTTGTACACACTGAATAACATATGTTTTATAAAAAAGTTTTTTTGTTATTGGAATACACTAAAAATAGCAAAATAAATCATTTGCACACACTATGATTTCCCAGTGGGTATGTGCCACCCGGGCAGGACCGAAATTTGCTGCCCCCCCCCCCGAAAAATATGTTAACGTTGTAAAGTAAAGATTATTTCAGAAATGTCGTTTATAAGTAGCTTCACTTTTACTTTAAAGAAATATTTAAAATATTCTACAATGTCTACTTCTTTAATTTTCAATCGTTACGTATCTCACAACTGGTGATGATGTGTTATATTTGAAGAGCTATCGAATATAATGGGGCAATTATGTGCATCTTATTCTTGAAGAAATATGACTTTACGCGATCAATGTCTCTTGAAATTTCTTGAGCTCATTTAGAATTTCACTTTAAAAAAAAACTTTTTTCATACTATCTTCTTGGAGTGGTCGATCGTTTTAAGCTCGCAAATGTATTGGTCCTGGAAAATTGCCTTTACATACAACAGTATTGTCCTCTCTCTAACCGGAGGAGAAAAAAAACAAAGGAAAAAAAATAAATAAATAAAAAAATAAAACGACAGCAACAAAGAAACAAACATACAAAAAAAAAAAAAAAAAACTATTACAACTTATTGTTGTTCTATGTCAATTATTTTTTTAAAATCATATTTTATATCTGATTCTTTCCAACTTCAAAAAACTTAAAAATGTTGAGCACTTGTTCATGGATGGCAACGTTTGGATGGATGCTGGCAAAGGTTTAATTTCATTAAACAAGCAATTTTGTTCATTATTTTTGTTGAGGCCTCATATCAAAAGACATTAAATTAAAACTAAAAATGCTATGGTAGAATAGACCATTTCATTACGTTAATATTTGCTTTTTATCAGTTTAATTACGTTAAAATCAAGCTTGGAACAATGGTATATACCAGAACCATATTTTCATATTCGTACATTTATTCAGCATCTATATTTTCCACTTCAATGGCATTAGTATCGAATGACTTTAGATTTATAATGGCTTTTAAAGTTTTATCATTAGAAACGTTCAACTATATAATATAGCTTTATATTTCTTTTGAATTTTAAAATCTTTTATTTCATTTGATTAAACTTTATTTTATTTAAAATTTTCAGTTTTGAAGCTAATTAACGATGAATTAGCCGCCCACCTCCTTACACACAATGTGCCACTTGGAGCTGTCGATTGGGTCATGTTTGATGTACAGTAAGTTTTGCTTTTAAAACAAGAGCGGCTGTCACATTTCAAGATCATGTACTCTACCTCAATATCAACGTTACACTTTCATACTATTTAAGTACTTTTAAATACAGCAGCATTAATGTCAGAAGAATTTATATCCAATAAGGAGTTTACACTTTTGAAGGAGGAAAAGTTCACAAACCTTAGGAAAGTAACTTTATTTCTGTTATTACTTTCTTATTTGGTTTTTCTTTTATTTCGATAAAAAGCTTGACTTTCTTTTTTTTTTCTTAGAAACTAATTAACGACCAGGAATTTGCCGCCCCCGGAAAAGTGCCTTCGGGGAATTTGCCCCCTGACCCCCCATAGCTTATCCATTGCGATATCTTTTCAATTTCTTATGTCTACAAAAATGAAAGCTTGGAAAAAATTAAGGTACGAGAACCACTGGTCATAAATGTATTGACATATTTTTGAGCTAATGTTAGTAAGTTATTTTTGTCATTCAGTACTGCGTTCCATTTTAAATGTCTATCATTCCTGATAATCACTACTGTTACTCTTAGACAACATGCCACCAAAACGACTGTGGAACGTTCTTGGACGGGCTTTGTTGCTTATTATTGATGAATGATTGTGTGAACTCATAATTATAAGAAATATGTGTCAACCTCTGTCAACATACAACACTATGCGTCATTCATAAAATGTGTGTCTACGAAGCACAATGATTGAAAGTACAAAATAAAATGTTACTTCTAAACCTTATTCCCAGGGTTATGGAATTCAACAGAAATCCTTAAAAATGCAGGGTATTAAACTGTACGAACAACTTATCGGGTGCCTCGTGAAGAAAACTTTTAAAAACAATTTAATCCACATCAAAAAGACAATTATTAATAAATAATTTAGTGTACTAGATTGATGAATGATTATCTCTAAAATTCCAACATTTACTTGGAGAGGAGATGGGTTCCTGGGTTCCACCAAGTGTAAGGGAAACATTAGACCCCCTCCCCTTACAATACGGTCAAGGGACCAAAATAAAAGATATAAAAATTGTTTCTATACCTTTCATGAAAAATATTTGGTACAAGAGATTTATCGCTCTCAGTATGTATATATTTAAAAAATAAAAATATTCCTAACATTAATCATCTGTATAATAAATTATTGTTTATGTATGAAATATATTTATAGGCTTTTAATCTTTACATCATAAATGTGGGGGAAATTGAGATAGAGGGAGGAAGAGGCAAATAGATAAATAGAAGGGTGTATACAGACACAGGGAAAAGCAAACAGACCGACAGGACGATGTAAAGAGACAGCCATAAATATCGCTAAAATTATTATCACATTCACAACAAATGCATTCTTTTTTTTTATAAAAGTAAATTAGGAAGAATTTTTTGTAAGGTTGACTCTTGTGTGATAAGTTTCGTCTGATATGTGGAAAGATTGTGACGATGTGATCTTATCGCCATTTGTGGCACGGGGATTCCATTAATTTTCCCTGTTCTTATTAGTGTTTAGAAACCCAATGTGTCAGTAATTACCACTCGGTGTCCCAAAAACCACTATTAAAGTCAGACTCCTCAAATCTATCAGAAAAAAATCCTTAACAGATTACGTCCTACTGTTTCTCTTCTTTCTATTTCATCCCCACATATGTAATGTTCAAACTGTAGGAACCTGATTAGTAATGAGTAATGTTTGAATGATTTAAGACTTTTCTAAAAATGAGAAATGATGTGATATTAACCAGTAAACAAAAACAACATAATTTTAAAAGCTATAAACAAGACAAGCCTTAAAGATTTGGAGGCCAAAGGCGAAGTGAATTTGGTTGCCCTAAATGTAATAGTAAAATAAAATAAAAAATAGAGAACAAATTATGTGCGAGGCTCCACTAATTGGATGCCCTTGACAGCTGCCCAATTTCCCTAAGGCTTTGTCTATGAAATATAACATGGTGGGCGGGGGCCCTAAGGTAAACGAATCTAATGAAAGTGTTGGTTATATATTTTGTATTAAGCTAGTGAGCGACTGGATAGCAAAGCTAGAACAAATAATACCGGCAGTCGGAAAAAACTGGTCATATATACTAATAAATAAACTGTGTGAGTTTATTTTATGGGAGCTTCTTGATGTGAAGGATGGGGTTTGCTTTGTTAGCGAAATGACATAATATCAATTTAAATATTCTGGTTGCGGAGCATGTTAAATTTATATTCAATCTTGGGAAACATAACGCTTAGCAATTGTACAAACATAAATTATGGTGGTAAGAGACGTTAAAAAGAAAAGTTGATGTACATGAAATGGATGGCGAATGAAAATAAACAATAGAATGAACTGGGAGCTTATATTTAACCTCTATTTATACGAATGAAAAGGCAAAGCTTTATAAAAATTAGTTTAAACTTGGGCTACTGTTTAAATGAATGGATCTTGATCAAACTTGGTACATAAAAACTTGATAAAAATACTACAGAGCAATAAAGTCCTAATACCCATTCCTTTTTACCCCTTACATTTTACAATAGTTGTTTAATATTGACAAATATATCCATAATGATCAAGACTGAAATAAATAAACGTTTGAACTTTACATCTTGCACCAATTTTGCCCGGGGGAAGGGGGAGTGGCCTTAATGCTTTTTTTTTTCTTATATAAGCTGTATAAAATAATTGTATTTATCGGAAAGCATTGAAACTCAAGGATATTTTTAGTACATTCCAGCAAGGAAAAAAATTTGAAAAATACCACTTATTAGGGGCTGGGGACCAAAATGTTTTTTTAACATGAGCTATATAACAGGTGTTTTAAACAGTGGCTACTGGGTAGATGAATCGATCTTGATCAAAAGTGGTATATAAAACTATAATGGCCCTTACTATATTTGCGTAATCTCCACATTTTATTTGAGAAATTTAAATTTAAGACATCACAAATATCCAATATTACAAATACAGATGTAACAGTTTAAATGTATGGATCACACGTATTAATTAAATATAAAAAAGATTCGTTTAATAGTTTAATTATTAAGGGTTTCTCTACCAGAAATTAGTCTAAGAATATAATATAACGAGTTGGCAGTGTAAAAAAGACAAATTTAATTGACATTTTCATTTATTTAAGTCTAAATTTTTAAAACTAATTTTAAAATCAAATGATCATGCGCATTTAAACTTTGTAGATTCAGTTAGCAACTTAAGTTGAACATTTAAATTTACCAGTAATAGACTTAATGAGTTAAATAAATTAAAAACCAAAACAGCTAGTTTTCAATTTAATTTTTGGAATATTTATTTTAAAATCTAAACAACACATACATATTTATTTTTATATTAAAATGTTAAATTTAAGTATGTAATTACATTAATAGTATGATGAAAACAAAAAAAATGTTATGACAATTTCCAAAAAGTAAATTTAAATAAAGCACACGACAGTTGTTAAATTATGTGTTGAGAACAGCAAGATAATAAACTTAAAATACAAGTTAAACATTAACAGCTCATACCCTCGTGAAAACACGAAGATTACAGTCACAAAGTATAATATGAACATAAACAATTCTTAATCAAGATTACAA
Organism: Radix auricularia; assembly: GCA_002072015.1. Lineage (NCBI taxonomy): Eukaryota > Metazoa > Mollusca > Gastropoda > Lymnaeidae > Radix > Radix auricularia. The sequence continues at coordinate 53,678 of MUZC01001130.1, read as the reverse complement.
GACGTTATTACTGAAATATATCTAACAATTAACATATCTTACACATGATTAGACACACGATTTAAGTCTTGGATTACAATTTAAACATCATGTATCTATTTATAAATATTAGAGATGTAACATAAGAGTATAAATCTGATTTTATATTACAATTGTGAAATATATGAGCAGAATAGCAATTACATATTGATTAAATACAATTATTACATTAAAAGTTCAGGAGCAATTTCATTTAATTGCTTTTTTATATTTAATCAAATATTTAACAGACACTTATTCTATGCCTAAGAAAATTTTATTTAACGACAATAATTTTGGGCTTGTGTTTCATTTTGTGAATGTTTCTTTTTAAAAGAGTGTTTGTTTTTATAGGTTTATTAATGCAAAAACCATTCCATGAAAAATGCAACAATTAGATTTTTTATTTCTATTTCATACATAATGGGACTGCATAAAGCTTTTTAATAAAAAAACAAATTACACAAACTATTTGTGCAAGAAAACAATAAATTTAAGCTTTATTATCAACTAATACAAATAATGGTAAACGTTTCGGCTCATGCCTTCATCAGTACAAAGTAAAATAACATAAATAATTACTTACATTACATATATCTTAAAACATATTAGAGCCTATCTGATAAAAAATGAAAAGAAAAACAAAAACAAACAAGGACAAAGAATATAGGGAAAAGGAGAAAGTTGAAGTATCTAAAATAACAGTGAAAACCACAACGGCAAAACGATTTTGCACTCAGGTAAAATTGTGGATTTGATTAATTCCATATATTTTTTTTTTACCTGTTACCATAGTAGAAGTGTACTCAACAACTTTCGAAAATTTCATGCTTCTATCTACACGGACATAGGAGAATTAGTGGTATTTAAATTTTATAAACGCCGGCCCCACATGAGCAGAGTTTTAAATTTTCGTCGTGAGTGCCTCCTCAACAAATTTTCAAAAGTTTATGCTTCTACCGTCACCGAAAATTAGAGAATACGTGATGAGTCTGTTTTTATATCACAACAAATACATTTGGGCCCCGCCCCCAGGGGAGGGATTTCTTTTTACTCCTCTTACCATTGCGGATATGTATTGCTCAACTTCCCAAAGTATCATGCTTCTACCTAAACGCGAAATAGGAGAATTAGTAATTTTCACTTTTTATATAGCTCATATAAAGAAGAAAACTACATTTGGCCCCGGCCTCCTTTGAGAGATCATTTAAATATGTTTTCACCTGTTACCATTGGAGATGTGAAATACAGCTCATTTAGGGAAAAAATACATTTTGGCACACCAGTGAGAATTTTAAAAGATTTTTTTCTCAATTTTTGTTGGGAGAGAGTGCTCAAAAACTTCCAAAAGTTTCATGTCTTTACTTTTACGTTAAATTTGAGAATTAGAGATAAGATGGTTTTTAATATAAGAAAAAAACACATTTGGGACCTAAGCCCCCAAGAATGGGAATTCTAAAATTCTTTTTAGAAAATTAGTGTTAGGAGAGTGTACTTAACAACTTCCCAAAGTTTCATTCTTCTACGTACACGGGAAATAGTCGAATGGGGGATTTTCAGTATTTTTAAAGCGTATATTAGTACAAAAAAAACTACATTCGGGCCCCAGCTCCCCATGAGTGGGAAGTTTAAAATTCTTTCTCGCAAAATATCGTCGGGGTAGCGTACTTAACAACTTGCCAAATTGTGTGTACATTTACCCAATTTCACTTTACTGGGATATCAAGATCTTGAGTTATTAGGGAACAGACAACAAATGCGTCGTATATATATAAATAAATAAATAATAAAAATATATATATATTGAATACTTTGATGGTTGGATTCTTATAAAATAAGCTTGGGTTTATCATTGAAAAAATATTTATTTGATTACACCAATTCTCAATATATAAAAATGAAAGTATGTATACATGTCAATTATATATGACTAATCCATTCATCCGGTTGCCATGAAACTTTTAGAGATTGTTACGTACGCTCCAGGGATGATAACTGGCTAATTTATTTTTAAAAATTTTAAACTCTTGGGGCTCCGAAGACCCAAATTGTTTGTTTTTTTGTGCTAATATGATCTATAAACAAATTATATTTAACGTAAGCTACTGTGTAAATGAATAGATCTTGAAAAAACGTCGTACATAAAAAGTTTATAGCACAAGTTAAAATACTACAGGGTAATGGACACCTATAGTTTTTTATTTCAGAGCTATGGGCCCCTAATGTCTTTTTCAGTAAACTTTTAAGATTTTATTCCCCATTCAATTTAAATGGATCTTTAGAAATATATATAAACATATCCATTAAGACATCGTTTGAAATAAACAGGAGTTAAGAACTATAAATTGTGCACCGAATGAGCTTGGGGGCCCCGAAAGCTATTTTTTTCTTACATGAGCTATATACAATAAACTAGCAATTTACCCGCGCTTTGCTGCGGTAAATTAGGATTTTAGTTATTGAAAAATGCGTCTTTTTTATATAATTAATTATGAGAGAAAAAACCTATATTTATGCAATCGACCTCATAGTGAGAAAAGATTTAATATTTTTTGCCTCTTACCATCACGGGAGCGTAGTCAATGACTTCCAAAAGTTTCAAGCTTCTATCTCCACCGATGCTTGGAGAATTAGTGTTGATTTAGTTTTATATAGCCCATTTTAGGGAAAAAAAGGTTTTGGGCCACCGGCCACCAATGAGTGGAAATTTTCAAAATTTATATAATTACTTTCCTTATTACCATCGCTGGGTGTTACTAAACAACTACAGAAGGTTTTATACTTTTACCTACACAGAAAATGGGAGAAGCAGAAAGTGATAATTTAAATATATATTCACCTGTTACCATCGAAGAAGTGTACTCAACAACTTCCCAAAGTTTAAAGTTCTACATACTCGGCACAAAGGACAAATAGTGATTTTCAATTTTTACAGATACATAGAAATAGTTTTTGGGCCCCAGCCCCACATAAATTGGAATTTTAAATTTCCTTTTCGTCGTGAGAGGGTATTCAACGACTTCCCATATTTTCATGCTCCTACCTACACGGGAAGTTGGAGAATTAGTGATGATTGAATGAGTGAGTGCATTAAAAACTATATTTGGACCCCAGGCCCCAAGTAAGGTATATTTTAAATATGTTTTCACCTGCTACTATCGTTGAAGTGTATTTAAGAACCCCCCCCCCCAAGGTTTACGCATTTACCTTTTCGGGAATTTAGAGAATTATAGATTTTTAATTTTTATATAGCTCAAAAAAGAGAAAATACAATGGTTTTGGGGCCAGAGCCCAATGAGTGTGTATTTCAAATTCTTTGACACCAGCTTTCGTAGTGAGAGGGTACTCAACAACTTCCCAAAATTTCATGCACCTACCTACTCGGAAAATTGGAGAATTAGTGATGAGTTGGTTTTTAATATAAGAAAAACCATATTGTGGCCCACGGCCCCAATGAGAGGGAGTTTTAACATTCCTTTTAGCCAATTTTCGTCGGGAGCGTGTACTCAAAATATTTCCAAAGTTTCATGCTTCTACCTAAATGGGAAATAGGAAAATTGGTGATTTTCAATTCTTATAGAGCCAATATAAGGACACACATGAGCGAGAGTTTTAAAATTATTTTTCGCCAATTTTTGTCGTGAGAGGGTACTCAAAAACTACCCAAAAGTTCATGCTCCTACCTACACGGCAAATAGGAGAATTAGTGATGAGTCGTTTTATAATATAAGAAAAACTATATTTAGGCCCCCGGCACTCCATGAGAGGCAGTTTAAAACACTTTTTTTCCAATTTTCGTCGGGAGCGTGTACTCAAAATATTTCCAAAGTGTCATGCTTCTACCTATACGGAAATAGGAGAATTAGTAATTTTCAATTGTTAAAAAGCTCATATAAGGAAAAAATCGTTTTTGGGACCCCGGCCACCATGCGTGGGAAATTTTCAAATTATCGTGGAGAGCACGTACTTAACAAATTTTCAAAGTTTCAAGCTTCTAACTACACGGGAAATAGGAAAATTGTTGATTTTATTTCTTATAGAGCCATTATAAGAAAAAAAAAATTTTGGGCCCCCGGCCCCGCATAAGTGAGATTTGTAAAAAAAAAAATTCCGAATTTTTTTGAGAGAGGGTACCTAACAACTTCTCAAAATTTCATGCTTTTACCTACACGGGAAGTTGGAGAATTAGTGATGAGTCGGTTTTTAATATGAGAAAAATTATATTTGGGCCCCCAGTCCCCCATGAGAGGGAATTTTAACATTCTTTTTTGCCAATTTTTGTCGGGAGCGTGTACTCAAAAAACTTCCAAAGTTTCATGCTCCTACCTACACGGGAAATAGGAGAATTAGTGATTTTTAATTTTTATATAGCTTATATCAGAAAAATAACGTTTTTTGGGCCCCGGCCCCCATGAGTGGGAAATTTAACTTTTTTAAAATCAAACTATCGTCGAGAGCACGTACTTAAAAAATTACCAAAGTTTCATGCTTCTACCTACACGGGAAGTTGGAGAATTAGTGATGAATCAGTGAGTGAGTGAGGGCTTTTCCTTTTAGGGTAACACATTATATTTTATAAGCTAGATCTCATGGTATTTTACATTATTATTTGTAATGATGTATGTATTATAGGATGCATAAATTAAAATATCAATAAAATATCTCTTAGGTTTTTATTTATTATTATGAATATTGCCATTCGCAGACTCATAGCAGCTACAACTACTCGTATTTTAAGTAATTAAAATTATAAAGACACAGTATTTTAAGGAGTCATCATGGTAGTGCCAGATAAACTTGTGCTTATTGTTTAAACTTCACCTGCGTCAAATACTAAATTTTGTTTCCATGTATCTTAAAACATTGACTTATTTTTGAATTTAAAAAAGACCAGTTCCAAGAAACGTCCCATGCCAAATGTATTGCCCATAGATAAATTGATGAGAAGATAATTTAGTCAAGACGTAAATGGAATCTTTGTTAGTCCTACGAGACAATATAGGAGTAGAGTCAGCCAAGCCACCAAACTGATCAGACAAATTATAATGTCGAATCTTAAATAAAAAGCGCCATCAGATGCAAAATGACTTAAGTCATAAATGTTTGTATAGTGGCTGTAATAATGATAAGCATTCAAGTTTGCTATGATGAATTCAACTAATCATACCGAAGAAGAGCATAACAAAATCTTAGCTGCTAAATATAAATACCATGTAAAAAAGTAATTATGCATTGTTATTTCTATTAAAGAAGACAAACGACGTATGGTAGTACAACAGATAGATAAAATAACTCTCATTACACTAACTGTTTCTTTAATTACACAAAATAATGCTGATTCATAAATCCTTTAAAAAAGCTATTGCAGTATATCTGTCTATTTCTGATAATACTTTTTAAAAAGACTTTAACGGTAATATTACGAGGATTCGTTTCATTTTGCTTTTAATTCGACAATGCTCGTGTGCTTAGTCTAGGTGTAAAAGATTATAAACCAGTTACAGAAGTTTCTACAAAGTTTTCTACCATTTCGTTGCAAAAATGCATTTTACGTAGGTTCCTTGTAATTATTGGAACTGTGTATATAATAGGATTTAATGCCGAGTTGATTGGAATGACCAGTACAGCTGACCAAGAGTAGGCTTCATTACCAAACTTGTAGCCAGAAAGTGATATAAATCCCATTACGGCAATGGGGAACCAACACATAAAATCTGATATAGCAACAAAAGCCAAATTTTTGGCTAGAGCTAATTCAATATTTCTGGTGTTATTTAGAATAGAACTTTCAGGAAATTTATTTTTCGCAAACCAACCAAATACGGAAATCTGACCCATAAAAATGAATAGAAAGGTTAAAAAGTTGAGTAGAACTAAAACACAAAACGAATATATCCAGCCTTTGTTTGTTATAATATTTAGTGGTAGAGACAAGCACATACTGTTAGATGAGTAAATATCCCAGTCAAGAGGAAAAGTTGGAATCAAGGCGAGTAAAAAGCTAGCGGACCAGGTCAATATAAGGGCACATGTTTTACCTTTCTTTGAGAAACTATGCTCACCAAAAGGATAACGCATAATTAAATATCTATCTATTGTAATAAGACAAATAAAAAACGCTGATGATTCACTTGAAAATAGAGCTAAAAACCCAGCAAACTTGCAAATGTTTCCGTATCTCCACTTCGTATCATTTAAAACATAAAGACTTCTAAAATAACTATCAGCTGCTGCAATGACAAGCAGATAGAGCCCCATAATTAAATCAGACACACCAAGACAAGTCACAAAAAGCCCATAAGACTTCTTTAAAGTTCCTTTGTCCCAAACTAATCTGTAGACTACAGCGATCAAATTTGATACAAATGCTACAAGCCCTACTAGCCATAAAATGATTCTCTTGTTAGAGTCACCAATAAGATCTTTACATGAAGACAAATGGGGACCTTTAGGTGAAAAACATTTGTGTTGTGGGATTTGTGGGCCTGTTATTTGTGGACAACAGAACTTGTAGTTGGAAACAAACAAAGATGTTTGTATTGTAAGATTTTCAAAATAGTTTGTCTTAATTTGTTGTAGTGATAGATTTCTTAAGTCAAGAACTTTTAAATTAAATGATGGCTTCAAACCGATTGATTTAAAATTACTTATTTTAGTATTGCTAAGATATAGATATTTTAAGTAAACTAATTTGTCAAAGTTAGCTGAAGCAATTATATCAACTTTTGTATAAGAAAGGTCGATAGTCTCTAAATATAAAGGGAAATTTATTTCTTTTTTAATTTTAAAATCACGATTGTGAGAAAGATTTATATATCTGAGAAGTCTCATGGAATTTATACCATCTAAATCATTACTTGCAGATAACACATTATTACTAAGATCCAAAATAATCACTTGAGAAATATCTAAATCCTTTAGGAAATTAATCACGTTTTTTATCCAACAATCTGATGCATGAATTTCTGCATGATCAAGTAATGAAAGAAACGGAATTTCTTCAGGGTGTACTTTATAGTTATCATCAATCTTCAAAATATCAATACGTTTTTCTAATACCTTAAAATTATACAATGTTTTATTTTCATAAACTGTTTTTTTATGCCACTGAATACATTGAAAACTATTTTCACAAGGAAAGTCACATACGTTACCTTTATAAAAAGGTTTGAGAATATATGGGGAATCTTCAATGTAACAGGTTCTTTTAAGTGTTGACTTCAGTCGTAGGGAGCAATAGAAATATTTACTCATGTCACTTTCAGCAGATCCTAAAGAATAGCATTTATGATCTGTATTTCTCAATTCTTCTCCTAAAAAAACACAATAAGATGCTGGACATTTGATAAAATTAGCTGGACAAACTACTTCACTACATTCGAATTCAGTCTCAGGAGCTGGACATTGCCTAGCTACTGATCGAGAAAAAAAACAATTCGGTCTGTTTTTATCAGAATCAAATGAAACATTGAAATGTTCCAATGTAGTGAAGTTTTTATTTTCACTAAAGTTCGAATTTCTAACAATTACTTTATCAAAATGATTACATGGTACTATGTCCACCTTTTTTGAAAAAATATAGTCTTGTAATTGAATCACACTTTCTTTTGAATTGTATAGATCGGGTTGGAGATTTTCTGTTGTACCATTTAATCCACTTAAATTAATATTATTTTGTCTATCAAAATGTTGTAAACTTACATTTACAACCCGATAGTTGTAATACTCAGTCAACAACGAATGTTTGTAAATATATTGAACAGGTGCGTTACAAAATGAACTTCTGTAGTTCTCATCTGAATGACACTTAACAATGTGTTGACATAAATAATCACGATTATAGTGAAAGTGGCAGTTTATTGGTACGTAAGTAGTTTTTCCAATATGATATAAATTCCCATCGTAAATTTTGTTATCTTGTAGGAGATTATGAAAATAGTTTTTTGGTATTAAAGTTGGTTCACCAGCTTTAACTTTTTTGTAAGAGAGTTCAAATACCAGTGGGTGTTTTTTAGTAATTTTATATAAGGTTAAATCAACCTCGCATAATTTTAAAATATCAATTTTTTCATCACATGCTATTGACACCAATTGGTCAGTAAATTTAGTGGCATTTATATCTGACCTATTCCACGTGACGTAAATGTCGTCACGTGTTTCTTTTAGTGCATATTTAAATAACCAGAATGTACAAGATACTATATTCGGATTAAATTTATGAGTATTAGCTACCTTTGCTTTTAAGAAATATGAATTATGAGCATTTTGTTTAATTAAGACAGCTGCCCTGAAGATTTGAAGCCTTATTAATTGATTTGTTAATTTAGATCTAATAAAGTTAAATTCTTCTTCAGAATCTAAGTCTATGAATTCGAATACACCTTTACACTCAGACATAGCACCCGACATTGAACGTTTAACAATTGAATTTCCCAAAGAATAACATTTTTTATAATTTTTGTCTGAGCTAATGTATGAAATTTGATCTGAACTACAACCGTTGCATAAAGTCCCCAAATACTTTAATAGGGGAATTTTGGACATTTTTAGCTGTGAATCATAGATAAAAACATTATTTATATTTTTATTAAAATTGTTATACATATTTATAATAATAAAAATTCTTTGTATACCATTAGGATTTCTTTCATTCCATTGAGTAGTTTCCTCCTCATTTAGAAAGTCACGGTTAATTAGTGGGCTCTTAAAATTAGCTAGAATTATAACAAAAGCGTGTTTTTTTGCCGGTTTTCTGCCCTTGCTAAGTTCTTCTTTGACATTAATAAATATATCTTCGTATGAAAATTCACTGGGGCACTCATTTTTTTTGTCATAAATTCTTCTTTGATGATTATCAGAAAAGCTGTCATTAAATGTTTTTATCACAATGTAACCAGGAGTCTTGTAAGTAATTAAAGAAATTCTGTTTAATTTACTGGACGAAAAATATTTGTACAACGAAGAATAAATTTCGTACTGGAAACTAATCTCATCCCGACAGTCAAGAAGTATCAAAATGTCATAATTTGCTGTCCAACAATCTGGTAGAGGCAATTTCAAACTCATTTCTGAAAATATAAAAAGATATAAATATGTTGATTATTAAATTTGTCATGGGATCAAGCTATGAATGAAACAATAAAAATAGTGAAGAAATGAAACTGCCGTCTCCGCTTGTATTTGGTTTTTGTAATGATTGTGATATGAAAGTTTATATGAAACGTTCATTTATAAAAAAAATTATCGCAAGCAAAGTAAATCATTTATTTGTGTAAGCTACATTTTAATTCATCAATTTCACATAGCTAATTTTTTAAAAATTAACTTAATTTATGAAACACTTTTACTTTCTTGTTAATAAGAGATTTTAAACAATTTATTTCACACATAAAAAAAAAGATTATAGTGCTTAGATATTTATTCAATTGAATTCATTTTCAGAGTTTAAATCTAGGTTTGTGTAACAACGTTATCTACCCTTCATGAAGCCCTTTGTTTTCTATGAAACACGTCAGGCGCTTGTCACTGGGAAATTCGGAGTAGAGTCGTTTCAAGTCATACGGAATACAAGTTTTGATTTTAAAAAAAACAAACAAACCGTAAAAACAATATTTTTGACTATAAATCCTTTATATGTGAGACAGAACTAACGGTTTTGATGATGTCAAACATTTAAAGGTTGAAAGTGACTGATCGCCACAATGCTGTAAAAAGGGGACGTGTGGAAGTATGGGTGTGGTCTCCGATGGTTGGACTGAACTCCAGTAAATACGTGCATTTGACAAAGTTCAACACCTTAGTTTACTCAAGAAACTTAAATACTTTTGAATCTCAGGTCCCTTACATCACTAAATTCAAGACTTCCTTTTAGATAGCGAGCAAACTGTAATAATTAATGGATCTTAATCTGCACCAGTAAAGGTTAACTCAGGAGTTCCACAAGGAACTGTGCTAGGTCTCTTACTATTTTTAATTTATATAAATGATTTCCCCAACAATATCTCAACAGGAACAAAAGTCAGGATATTTGCTTATGATGGGATAATCTATAGAACAATTAAGTAAAAACAAGTTAGCAAAATTTTACAAAAAGACTCAGAAGAATTTATAAAATGGGAAACTATCTGGAGTAAGTCCTTCCATCCAGAGAAGTATCAACTGCTAAGTGTAACAAAGAAAAATAAACACATAAATTCAAATATTTAATTCATGGAAAAGAACTAACCGAAACTGATTGTGCAAAATACTTAGGCGTCATAATAATTAAGAAACTATCATTGATTACCCATGTCAATACAGTTACTTAAAAAATCAAACAAAACCTTAGGTCTTTTAAAAAGAAACCTTTACAAATGTCATAAAGACATACAATTAAAATGCTAATTCACTCTAGTGAGACATACACTAGATAGAATGTGCGTCTTGTGTATGTGACCCATCAACTAAAGAAAATATTTAACAAATTAGAAAATATTTTTAAAAAGAGCTTCCAGATTAATAACATGAGCAAAATACAAAACTCGCAAGAGTAACACCACATGTTAAATCATTAAACCTTGAAATACTAGAGGATAAAGAAACAAGAGTAAACTAGTAATCATACATAAAGCAATTAATTATAATTTAGACATACAACACAAATATAACTTAATACAACCCTCAGATAGACATAAGGATAAAAAAAAGACTTTCTCTTGCCGTATGCAAGAACAAACATAAACATTTTCTTTCTTCCCGTCCGGCAATCGGGCTTGGATTGGGTTTTTGGAGAAACCAGGAAAGCCAAAACTTTATCATCATTTAAAACTCTAATAAGAATACAGGACTAAACACAAACCATAGATATACGTAGGACCCACTAATATTCTGTACAAAAGGAGCGTCTGTTAGATATGAGATAAGATCACGATGTCAACAAAAGTAGACGGCTACAATACATTTATGTAGAGATAAACTAAAAGTGCATTAATTGTAATTACGGTATATTCGATCGAACTGAAACTTTAACATAATGAATTGTTAGGTGACACGTGTCTATGTGTAAAATTTTAGCTCGTTAGCATTACGAGAAATGGGTCATTTTTTACTTCTGTTTTTTCGCGTAGGGACGAAGATACGACGGTTAAGTTAATATAAGAAATTTAATAAACAACGAGTAAAAACCAAGTTTTTGACTATAAATCCCTTATATATGAGACAGAACTAAATTTTTTGATTATATTCAAAATAATATGCATTGCGTTACAAACATTTATCGACTAAACGTGACTTAACTTCAAAATGCTGTAAAACGGGTGAAACAGTATGACCGGTTCTGACACAATAATAATGTAACGCTCTGAGGCCCTGTTTCTCAATTTCTCGTGATTTACCCATTTTGAGTTCTCTAGTGGGCTTGACAAACAATCTCCTCTCTCACACAATAATTCAGTGCATCCATTGAAGTCAGGAATTAAACTCTTTAATAACAAAACATTTAATATCTATATACAAGTATGTCACAATGTACGACAGTAATCTCTAGAATTCAAATAGTTTTAATCTCTCTCGCTCAACTTCTCAACTTCTAACTTCTTACTCTGTCCGAATCCCCGTCTCCGTGTTCTCTCTCAGTGACCACACACTCCTGGCCTCGACATTGGCCTTCATTTGACCCTGACACACCACCACATTCCTTTCATCCACATGGCTCACGTGACAACGGGGACATATGGGTTGCGGAATGGTCACCGATCGTTGGAGTGAATTCAGCAAACACGTGGATGTCAACATATGTGTTTTATTTTAATACCTTGTCTTGGTTATGTTGCTAATTAAATGAACACAATTTAAACTTAATATCCATGGTATTTTGATAATCATGAACATTGATATAAATAAGCATCATAATGGTGGTGGAATAATCGTCCACACCTTTGTAAATATTCATATAGCCTGAGATAAAAGCGCTGGAAATTTGCTAATGTAGTAATTACCCTCTTTAACAAAGTTGATAGATCAGAACCGTATCACTAACTAGTATCACCTGTAAATTACCAGAACATAATATATAGCTGAATAGTTAAACACCTAGACAAATATAATGCCCTATGCCCACATCAACATGGCTTTAGAAAAAAATATATTATGTGAAACGCAGATAATCAATTTAAAAGATGAACTGTCAGAAGGCTTAGAAAAATATAATCAAATAGGTACAATATAATTAGATTTCTGAAAAACATTTGACAAAGTTCACACTTTTAATTTACTAAAAAACATAACTACTTTGAAATCTCATTTCACTTTTATCGTGGGATCCAAGACTTCCTTTAGGGTAGGGAGCAAACTATGATGATTAATGAATCCAAATCAGCACCAGTAACGGCACATAGCACCGCAAACATACATACACATATAAATTCATCCATTTTAAAATATAGATAACGAGACAGGAAATCTTCTCATTGTCATTTATAGGTGTGGTATCCAGATTCTTTTAAAGAATTCATAAATTTCAGGAACATACTGTCTAGTATTTTAATAATAATAATAATAATAATAAAATGATAATTTATATAGCGCTGTATCCCAGCAAGGAGCCAGGCTCACAGCGCTTTACATGGAAACAACAATACATATATAAATAAAAAGAAACATTCATAGCATATTAACTACTTCTGTTTAATTTAAACAACGCTGTCAAAGTGGCAAGTATGAATAGTTTATGCTGACCAAGTGGTATCAGTTACCACACAAAAAATGCATATGTTTATTAAGGAACTGCTCTGACTGCTCTGTTATGTCTCGTTTCAGACTAAGCTATTTTGAGTATCCTCAAATTAGTTTCATGGGACGGACCTATCGTATGCCATTAACACAATCACCTAATCTGGTGAAGTATAAATAAGTCACACTATTATTATTGGCTTATAATTCAACATAGATATGGGTTCTATTAATTAGTGACACACACTGGTAAGTTATCACTCATGAAAATTTGTTTTATTTTCGGGACTTCTTTTGCGAAAAGCTATTGATGTAAATTTTAGTTTTCTTCTGCAGTTGTTTCGAATAATTCTTTAAAAGTCGTTTCTTTCTGTCGTTCTTAATGTTATGATTTTTTTAAAAAGTATTTGTTACTACTCATTAATTTACAATTAAACGTAAGGAGAGTATATGTTATATACAAGGACAGCCTGTTACACTGTCAGAGTGAACGATGAAAATTTTACAATGAATTGAATGAATGAACTTGAACGATCTGTGTTTTGTGTACCGAGAGAACAGTGTTGTACAGAGTGCGTATTATGGTACACAAGAAGTTGTGATCTAGAGCCCTAATAACAACTGTTCTTTTATTCACACGATTTCAGTTTCATATGCTGTTAATGAACTGCATTTAAAATTACATTTACATACAACTTGAAACATCCGTTGATTTCAATTTGAAAATATCAGCAGAGTATAAAGTTGTGCGTAAACTGTATTTGCATTATCACACAGAAATTCGAAAGCAAAGAGTTACTTTATTAATGAAACAAACTCCAATTTAAAGGCATTTAAATATTCTTCATTGAATGCAAGTCATCACAAGGTACAATTTTCATTATTAGTGCGATCCTAATCATGAGAAGCCGCTAAATGTGTATTTTTATTTATTGTTGTGCCTTTTCGTCTATAATGGGAATCCCTCGATTATCATTAGCAACTGCGAGTGGTAGCGCGGTGGTCGAGTGGTAGCGCGCTCGACTGTCGTACTGATGGTCATGAGTTCGAATCCACGCAAAGGCGAGGATTTGCTCGCGGGGCTCTTGGAGTCCCCGAGTCACCCAGCTCTGAATTGGTACCTGGGATAATGCATGGAACACCTATAGCCATGGCCTGTGACCGCTGCATCACTTGTCAACAGATCATCTCTCATAGTCTGTGGAAGCAACTATCTTATGCATAGAAGGAGCGTTTGTATATCTTAGCTATCATAGCTAAGATAGCTTTCAAGGGCATATCCTGGGCCATCTTCTCTACGATCTTCCATTCATGGCCAATTATCTTGATTTTATAACCAAAATAAAATATAAAATAACAATAATAGTTTCAATAACCTTCCATGTTAGCGTATATCTGAACTAATGAATTCACTAATGTTTATATATTTTAGTCGACTCATAAGATATAGATAAAATGATGTCATTGTGTGTATAATCTTAGAACTAATTGGTGTTTAGCTTTATCCGTACATAAAATTAAGAAATAAATTTATAACGAGCTTAACACCAGTGCTTTGCTACGGGGTAAGCTCTTATCTTTCCCGTCAAAGTTTAAAGATGAGTATAAACTACTGAGCGTGGGTAGCGAAACATCAACCATTTTCATCACTTAAAACTTAAGGGTAGCCGAGAGTATAAAAAGAATAATGAGATCAAATAATAACCATCAGTATGATTTGTGTATTTTATTAACACACGTTTTTCTCTAACTACTTTCCAGGAAAAACAAAGTTCTGAGACAGTTGAGAAACCTCAATGTGCATAGCACCTTAATTTATTAGATGTGGAATTTTTGCTATGAGACAATCATTATATTCCTTTAATTATTATATACCTATCAATATTTTCGTCCTGGTTGCCACAATTCTTGAGACCTGAATTAAACTAAAATCAAACTTTTCCCGTAAATTATGTAGATGAATTAAAGAAGAGATTCTTAAAATAATAGCCTTAAATTAAAAAAAAAATTACACGAATTGAATTTTAATATGGCACATATAATAGTGTAGGTACGAATGGAAGGAATAAAAAAAAGTTGTTTAACACGCATAGTATAGAACTGTATTATTAAACTGTGGCTAAAATGGGCAGCGGAAAGTTAGATTTAAATAAGATATATTGAAAGACTTATATAATCAAAAGACTTGATAATAATGTAACAATAATAAAAAAAAGAATTACGTTTGAAGAGGAAGAATACTTCAATTTTTAACATAGTATCTAGCTTAAGGCATATTTTAATGATCATCGACTCCGGAAAAAACCTACATGTTTTTTTCTAATTAGAGACACAATATTCAATGAAATGAAGAGACGGCGAGCAATTAAGTCTGACTTTCCTCGCCCTTCTTGGAGCTACAACAGCTAGAATAATTAGTTCTTGAATAAACTTTTAACACTTTGACTTAAAATTAGAGTAAAATCTTTCTTTCCAAAGCAAATCTTTGTTTTTTAAAAGGTTTTTTGATACAATCTGTAAAACATTACACTGAAGGGCAACCAAAAAATAACTTTTACCGAAAAAGTCACTTAACTAAATTTTAGATTTTTACTTGAACTAATTCAGCTAAAATTTATAATTTTATTTAACGACTTATAAGCTCATTTTTTAAAAGTGATATTGACATATTAATCACATTAGCTATTATGAAAAAGACAGCAATGACAAAGTCACTCACGGTGTTTTAGCAGGAAAAACAAAGTGAACATAAGTCGTAGCCAAACCATTGTTAACAATTGTTAACGAGAAGATTGTCTGCTGTTTTTCTGAGCTCAACTGTTAAATGTCAACTGAAGACCTTCAATAAACCGGCAATTCACTGACTTTTTTGTGTGTATGGGTACATAAAGAATATCACGTCACAATTTCAAAATCATCACAATTTCTTAATCCCATGCGTTAGAAATGTTAGAGAACAAAGAAAAAGTGAATCAAAATTTATCTGTTAATATTACTGTATCCAAAATAATATTGAAGTATTTAGTTTCTTTGCTTACGGTGTAAAAAACATTAATAAATAATTCTTTTGTTTCTACGACATTCAACTTAATTGCCCAGTGTCCACAAAAGGATGAATCCACCTTGACCGGCCTGTTATTGGACACCTTAATACAATGACTCGCGTCAAAATAACGTATTATGTCTCCACAGTTGTACAAGGCTGCCAACAATTCCAGAGTTTGAACATAAATTTAATCTTTTCTGACAACAACATTTGTAACTGGATATTTTTTTAAAATTTTGCCTCCACAGCAACCCTGACCTGCTTCATACCAATAAGTGTTTAATTTTCATGACTGCCCCAGTAACCTGTATGCACTTTTTTCTGCGGCTTTCTTTATTTATCCTTGTAATGTACACGTATTATATTCCAAATAATATTTCGTGCCAAGTGGTCGCATTACTTTTTCTGTGTTAAATGTTCTTGTGGCGTACCCTCCGTATCTATACTAATAAAAGGGAAAGCCCTGACTGACTGACTGACTGACTGACTGACTGATTCATCACTAATTCTCCAACTTCCCGTGTAGGTAGAAGCATGAAACTTTGGGAAGTTGTTGGGTACCCTCTCACGACGAAAATTGGAGAAAAAGAATTTTAAAAATCTCGCTCATGTTGGGCTGGGGGCCCAAAAACTTTTTTATTCTGCATCACTAATTCTTCAACTTTCCGTGTAGGTAGAAGCATGAAACTTTGGGAAATTGTTGGGTACTTACTAACGACGAAAAGTGGCTAAAAAGAATTTTAAAAATCTCGCTCATGTGGGGCCGGGGGGGCCCAAAACAATTATTTCCTTAAATGGGCTCTATAAAATTTGAAAGTCATCAATTTTCCTATTTCCGTGTAGTTAGAAGCATGAAACTTTGGGAAGTTGTTGGGTACCCACTCACGACGAAAATTGGCGAAAAAGAATTTTTAAAATCTCGCTCATGTGGGACCGGGGGCCCAAAAACTTTTTTTTCCTGCATCACTAATTCTTCAACTTTCCGTGTAGGTAGATGCATGGAATTTTGAGAAGTTGTTGGGTACTAACGACGAAAACTGGCTAAAAAGAATTTTTAAAAACTCGATCATGTGGGGCCGGGGGCCCAAAAACTGTTTTTACCAAAGCACTAATTCTTTAACTTCCCCTGTAGGTAGAAGCATGAAAATTTGGGAAGCTGTTGGGTACCCACTCTCGACGCAAATTGGTAAAAAGAATTTAAAAAATCTCGCTCATTTGGGGCCGGGGGCCCAAAAAATTATTTCCTTTTATGGGCTTTATAAAAATTGAAAGTCACCAATTTTCCTCTTTCCGTGTAGGTAGAAGCATGAAACTTTGGGAAGCTGTTGGGTACCCACTATCGACGCAAATTGGTGAAAAAGAATTTTAAAAATCTTGCTCATGTGGGGCCGGGGCCCAAAATGTTTTTTCCTTATATGGGCTTTATAAAAATTGAATATCACCAATTTTCCTGTTTCCCGTGTAGGTAGAAGTATAAAACTTTGGAATATTTTAAGTACATGCTCTCGACGATAATTTGAAAAAAAAATCCTACTCATTGGGGCCGGGGCCCATAAAACGTTTTTTTTCCTTACATGAGCTATAAAAAAATTAAAAATCACCAATTCTCTTATTTCCTGTAAAGGTAGAAGCATGAAGCTTTGGAAATGTTTTAAGCACACGCTTTCGGCAAAAATTGGCCACATTTTTAAAAAAAATTCCCTCCTTAGGGGCACCGGGAGCCCAAATATAGCTTTTCTTATATT
This sequence comes from Radix auricularia, assembly GCA_002072015.1. NCBI lineage: Eukaryota > Metazoa > Mollusca > Gastropoda > Lymnaeidae > Radix > Radix auricularia. The sequence continues at coordinate 36,161 of MUZC01001130.1, read as the reverse complement.
AAAAACCGACTGATCACTAATTCTCCAATTTTCCGTGCAGGTAGGAGCATGAAATTTTGGGAAGTTGTTGGGTACCCCCTCATGACAATAACTGTTGAAAAAGAATTTAAAAAATCTCGCTCATGTGAGGCCGGGGACCCAAAAGATTTTTTTCCTCCTTATAATGGTTTTATAACAAATTGAAAATAACCAATTTTCCTATTTCCCGTGTAGGTAGAAGCATGAAACTTTGGAAATGTTTTGATTACATGTTTCCTACGATAATTTGAAAAAAAAAGTTAAATTTACTACTCATGGGGGCCGGGGCCCCAAAATCTTTTTTCCATATATGAGCTATATAAAAATTGAAAATCCCTAATTCTCCTTTTTCCCGTATAGGTAGAAGCATGAAACTGGATTTTTTTTGTACATGCTCCCGACGTAAATTTGCTAAAAATAATGTTACAACTCCTTTTCATGGGGGCCGGGGGCCCAAATATAGTTTTTCTTATATTGAAACCGACTCATCATCAATTCTCCAAATTTCCGTTTAGGTAGGAGCATGAAACTTTGGGAAAATTGTTAAGTACCCTCTCACAACGAAAGTTGGTGTAAAATAATTTTGAAATACACACTCATGGAGGCCGGGGCCCCAAAAACTTTTTATTTCTAATATGCAATATAAAAATTGAAAATCTATAATTCTTTTATTTCCCGTGTAGGTAGACAAGGAAAAATAATTATATAAATTTTAAAAATTTCCACTCATGGGCTGCCGGGGGCCCAATACATTCCCTCCCCCTAAAATGGGCGATATGAAACTGAATCAACGCTAATTCTCCAAGTTTCCGTGTAGATAGAGGCTTGAAACTTTGGGAAGTTGTTGAGTACCCCCCCCCCAATCCTTCCCGCGATAGTAAGATTAAATCACCTCTCACTAGGGTGACTATTGTCGAAATATAGGTTTTTTCCCAAAATGAGGTTTATAAAAAAAGACGCATCTTTAAATTTCCAAGTTTTTGTGTACGTAGGAGCCTGAATGGTTGAAGTTAATATATTTAGTATATCCATCTTAATTCAGATTAAACTCAAATGGTGTTTTTAATTGGTGTTACGCGGGTTCGCAACGCTAGCTGAAACCCTAATTCCGCAGCAAAGCGCGGGTAAATTGCTAGTAATCTATATACATATAAATCAAAGTATGTCTGTATGTGTGTGTGTGTATATATGGGGTGCTAAGGAGGGGTAGTACCTCTGGTGGGGGGACACGTCTTACTCTCTAGGGAGTAGTTCTCCCACCCTTGGTCCCCACTTGACACTCAGCTCTCACCAGTGGCTCCTAGCAACTGTAGCGTGCGCAGTGGCCACACCCCGGACAACAGCTTCGACTGGCTGGCTAAACCTGATGAGGGTAGCCGTTGGGTCACAAACCCTCGGTGATCTAGGTATGTCTACCTGTGCACGTGAAGAATGGAATCGATGGACTGAGCGGATGAACAACTTGATGGTCAATAGTCAAGAACGCGAGTCTCAGCAAAGTGTGGTGGAACGCTAAGGGCATGACAAGAAACACAGGACATCATGGCCATCCACTGCACCCGTCTCAATCACCAGCCGCCTTGACTCTGTCGTGCCCCTGGATCATAATGGTCTCGGGCGAGAGAGTGAGATCGACGAACTGCGCTACTATTTCTCACCTAAATACAAGTCATCGCACAAGTCACTTTTGTCATCCATCCCATCCCATAACTCACCACCAAGTCCTGTGGCGACAGGCAAGCGACGAAGCGGCAGGTGTGGGTACACTGGGAGACGTAGCCGCGACCTTGCACACAGGCGGCCCAGGGCATTGGGTCGTTCTTCACCAACAAGGAGCAGAAGTGGAGTCCAGCAGCCCCTTGGTGACTGAGCAGCCCTTTTTAGGATGGCACTGCTCATCTCCATGGCATGAGGAAGGGGCTAGTAAAGGTGCCCTAAACATTGCCTGCTCCAGCCTTCCCTAGCCAGCTTACCGCGGCTGGTGAGGACTCTATACCAGCGGTTGAAATATAAAAAAGAAATTGAGGATAATTCCTCTCACATTGGGCGCATGGAATGTGCGCACCCTCTTGGACAGAGATGATGCAAATAGACATCAGAGGAGAACAGAATGAGTGATAAAGAACTCGCCAGGTATAATATAGACATCGCAGCCCTGAGCGAGACAATGCTCGTGGGCAAAGGAAAGCTCTGTGAAAGAGGCTCCGGCTACACATTCTTCTGGAGTGGCAGACCCAACGAGGAGCGGCGTGAAGCAGGAGTTGGCTTTGTGGTGAGGACAACCCTTGTCGGAAAAATGGCTGGACTATCCAAGGGACTGAATGACAGGCTCATGACCATGAAACTTCCACTGATAGCTGGCAAGAAGCATCTCACCATCATCAGTGCCTACGACCCAACCATGACCAACCCAGATGAAGTCAAAGCAAAGTTTTACGAAGAACTTCACACACTCATTGCCGACGTTCCAAAGGTGGACAAGCTCATCTTGCTAGGTGACTTCAACGCAAGAGTTGGCAAGGACAACTGTACCTGGGAGGGAGTACTTGGACACCATGGAGTGGGCCAATGCAACAGCAATAACCTTCTTCTGCTCAAGACTTG
>MUZC01001129.1:90654-115257 GCA_002072015.1 Radix auricularia | reverse complement strand
AGGTCACTCTCTGTCAAGATAGGTCACGCTCTGTCACGCTAGGTAACATTTAGTCACACTAGGTCACACTCTGTCACGCTCGGTCACGCTCGGTTACACTTAGTCACGCCAAGTCACGCTAGATCTCTCTCTGTAACGCTCATTCACGCTCGGTAACATTCGGTCACACTCAGTCACTCTTAGTCACACTAAGTCAAGCTATGTCACGCTAGGTCACGCTAGGTCACATTTAATCACACTCGGTCATCCTCTGTCACTCTTTGTCAAGCTCGGTTTAGTCACGTTAGGTATGGGTAGACATAGGTAGACATGGGTAGACATGGGCAGACATGGACAGACAGGCAAATATAGTTAGACATGGGCAGACATAGGTAGACATGGGCAGACATTGGTAGACATGGGTAGACATTGGCATACATAGGTAGACATGGGCGGACATAGGTAGACATCGGCTGACATGGGCAAACATGGGTAGACATGGGCAGACAAGGGCAGACATGGGTAGACATAGGCATACATACGTAGACATGGGTAGACATAGGTAGACATGAGTAGACATAGTTAGACATGGGCATACATAGGTAGACATGGACAGACATAGGTAGACATGGGCAGACATAGGCATATATAGGTAGACATGGGCAGATATTGGTAAGCATGGGTAGACATAGGTAGACATAGGCAGACATAGGTAGACATAGGTAGACATAGGCAGACATAGGTAGACATAGGCAGACATAGAAAGACATGGGTAGACATAGGCAGACATGGGCAGACATGGGCAGACATAGGTAGACATGGGCATACATGGGTAGACATAGGTAGACATAGATAGACATAAGCAGACATGGGCAGATATGGGTAGACATGGGTAGACATGGGTATACATGGGCAGGCATGGGCAGACATGTGCAGACATAAGCAGATATAGATATAGGTAGACATGGGCAGACATGGGCACACATGGGCATACATAAGCATACATGGGCAGACATGGTAACATTGGTAGACATGGGTAGACATGGGTAGACATGGGTAGACATGAGCAGACATAGGTAGAAATGGGCCGAGATGGGCAGACATGGGCAGACATGGGTAGACATAGGTAGACATTGGCATACATGGGCAGACATAGGTAGACATGGGTAGACTTGAGCAGACATGAGCATACATGGGCATACATGGGCAGATATTTTTAGACCAAGGTAGACATGGGCACTCATGGATAGACATGGGCAGTCATGGGCAGACATGGGTAGACATAGGTAGACATTGGCAGGATATGTGTAGACATGGGAAGACATGGGCATACATAGAAAGACATGGGTAGATATGGGAATACATAGATAGACATTGGTAGATAAGGTAGACATGGGCAGACATTGGTAGACATGGGTAGACATTGGCATACATAGGTAGACATGGGTAGACATAGGTAGATATCGGCTAACATGGGCAAACATGGGTAGACATGGGCAGACAAGGGCAGACATGGGTAGACATAGGCATACATACGTAGACATAGGCAGACATAAATAGGTAGACATAGGCAGACATGGGCAGAGATGGGCAGACATAGGTAGACATGGGCATACATGGCTAGACATAGGTAGACATAGGTAGACATCAGCAGACATGGGCAGATATGGGTAGACATAGGTAGACATGGGTAGACATGGGAAGGCTTGGGCAGACATGTGCAGACATAGGCAGATAAAGGTAGACATGGGCAGACATGGGCATATATAAGCATACATGGGCAGACATGTTTAGACATTGGTAGACATGGGTAGATTTGGGTAGACATGGGCAAACATAGGTAGACATGGGCCGAGATAGGCAGACATGAGCAGACATGGGTAGACTTAGATAGACATTGGCATACATGGGTAGACATAGGTAGACATGGGCAGACATGGGCAGACATAGGTAGACATAGGTAGACATTGGCAGACATGAGCATACATGGGCAAACATGGGCAGATATTTTTAGACAACGGCAGACATGGGCAGACATGGGCAGACATGGTTTGACATGGTTTGACATGGGTAGACATGGGCAGACATAGGTAGACATAGGTAGACATGGGTAGACATGGGCACAAATGGGCAGACATGGGTAGACTAGGGTAGACATGGGTAGACATGGGCAGACATGAGTAGACATAGGTAGACATGGGCATACACGGGCAAACATGGGCAGACATGGGCATACATGTGTAAATATGGGTAGACTTGGGTAGACATGGGCAGACAAGGGCAGAGAAGGGTAGATATAGGCAGACACAGGTAGACTTAAGCAGACATACGTAGACATGGGCAGACACGGGCAGACATGGGTAGACAAAGGTAGACATGGGTATACATGGGCAGACATGGGCAGACATAGGTAGACATTGGCAGACATGGTCAGACATGGACAGACATAGGCATATATAGGTAGACATGGACAGACATGGGTAGACATAGGTAGACATGGGTAGACATGGGTAGACATAGGTACACATATGTAGACATGCGCAGACATGGGCAGAAATGGGTAGAAATAGGTAGACATGGGTAGACATAGGCAGACCTTGGCAGACATAGGTCGACATTGGCAGACATGGTTAGACATGGGCAGACATAGGCATATATAGATAGACATGGACAGACATGGGTAGACATAGGTAGACATGGGTAGACATGGGTAGACATTGGCATACATAGGTAGACATGGGCGGACATAGGTAGACATCGGCTGACATGGGCAAACATGGGTAGACATGGGCAGACATGGGTAGACATTGGCATACATAGGTAGACATTGATAGACATTAAGATACATAGGTAGACATGGGCAGACATAGGTGGGCATGGGTATACATGGGTAGACATAGGGAGACATAGGTAGACATAAGCAGACATGGGCAGATATGGGTAGACATAGGTAGACAAGGGTAGACATGGGCAGGCATGGGGAGACATGTGCAGACATAGGCAGATATAGGTAGACATGGGAAGACATGGGCAGACATGGGCATATATAAGCATGAATTAATGGGCAGACATTGTTAGACATGTGTAGACATGGGTAGACATGGGCCGAGATGGGCAGACATGAGCAGACATGGGTAGACATAGGTAGACATTGGCATACATGGATAGACATAGGTAGACATGGGCAGACATGGGCAGACATAGGTAGACATAGGTAGACATATGCAGACATAGGTAAACATAGGCAGAAATAGAAAGACATGGGTAGACATAGGTTGATATGGGCATGCATAGGTAGACATGGGTAGACATAGGTAGACATGAGCAGACATAGGCAGACATAGGTAGACATAGGTAGACATAGGTAGACATAGGCAGACATAGGCAGACATGGGCAGACATAGGTAGACATGGGCATACATGGGTAGCCATAGGTAGACTTAGGTAGACATAAGCAGACATGGGCAGATATGGGTAGACATAGGTAGACATGGGTAGACATGGGCAGGCATGGGCAGACATGTGCAGACATAGGCAGAAATAGGTAGACATGGGCAGTCATGGGCATATATAAGCATACATGGGCAGACATGTTTAGACATTGGTAGACATGGGTAGACATGGGCAGACATAGGTAGACATGGGCCGAGATGGGTAGACATGAGCAGACATGGGTAGACATAGGTAGACATTGGCATACATGGGTAGACATAGGTAGATATGGGCATACATGAGCATACATGGTCAGATAATTTTAGACAAAGGTAGACATGGGTAGATATGGGCAGACATGGTTTGACATGGGTAGACATGGGTAGACATAGGTAGACATAGGTAGACATGGGTAGACTTGGGTAGACATGGGCAGACATAGTTAGACATAGATAGACATGGGTAGACATGAGCAGACATGGGTAGACATGGGCAGACATAGGCAGATATAGGTAGACATGGACTGACATAGGTAGACATAGGTAGACATGGGCATACATGGGCAGACATGGGCATATATGTGTAAATATGGGTAGACATGGGTAGACATGAGCAGACAAGGAGAGACATAGGCAGACATAGGTAGACTTAAGCAGACATGTGTAGACATGGGCAGACATAGGCAGAAATGTGCAGACATGGGCAGACATAGGCATATAAAGATAGACATGGACAGACGTAGGTAGACATGGGTAGACATAGGTAGACATAGGCAGTCATAGGTAGACGACATAGGTAGATATAGGCAGACATAGGTAGACATAGGCAGACATGGTCAGACATGGGTAGACATAGGTAGACATGGGCATACAAAGGTAGACATGGGTAGACATAGGTAGTTATAAGCAGACATGGGCAGATATAGGTAGACATAGGTAGACATGGGTAGACATGGGCAGACAGGCAAATATAGGTAGACATGGGCAGACATAGGTAGACATGGGCAGACGTTGGCATATATAGGCATACATGGGCAGACATGGTTAGACATAGGTAGACATGGGTATACATGGGTAGACAAAGGTAGACATGGGCCGACATGGGCAGACATAGGTAGACATAGGTAGACATGGGCAGACATGGGTAGACATGGGCAGACATGAGCAGAAATAGGCAGATATAGGTAGACATGGGCTGACATATGTAGACATGGGCAGACATGGGCATACATCGTCATACTTGTGCAGATATTTTAGACACAGGTAGACAGGGGCAGACATGGGTAGACATGGGGAGACATGGGAAGACATAGGTAGCCTGGGGCATACATGGGTAGACATAGGAAGACATGAGCAGACATGGGTAGACATAGGTGGACAAGGGTAGACATGTGCAGACATGGGCAGACATGGGTAGACATAGGTAGACATGGGCATATATGGGATTACATGGGCATATATAAGTATACATGGGCAGACATGGTTACATTGGTAGACATGGGTAGACATGGGCCCAAATGGCAGACATAGGTAGAAATGGGCCGAGATGGGCAGACATGGGTAGATATAGGCACTCATGTGTAGACATGGGCAGTTATGGGCAGACATGGGTAGACATAGGTAGACATGGTCATACATGGGCAGAGATGGGCAGACATGGGCAGACATAGGCATACATGGGTAGACATTGGCAGACATGTGTAGACATGGGAAGACATGGGCATACATAGGAAGACATGGGTAGACATGGGCAAACATAGATAGACATGGGTAGATAAGATAGACGTGGGCAGACATTGGTAGACATGGGTAGACATTGGCATACATAGGTAGACATGGGCAAACATAGGGAGATATCGGCTAACATGGGCAAACATGGGTAGACATGGGCAGACAAGGGCAGACATGGGTAGACATAGGCATACAACGTAGACATGGGTAGACATAGGAAGACATTAGTAGACATAGGTAGAAATGGGCATACATAGGTAGACATGGGCAGACATAGGTAGACATGGGCAAACATAGGCAGATATAGGTAGACATTGTCAGATATTGGTAGACATGGGTAGACAGAGGTAGACATAGGCAGACATAGGTAGACATAGGTAGACATATGCAAACATAGGTACACATAGGCAGACATAGAAAGACATGGGGAGACATGGGTTGATATGGGCATACATAGGTAGACATGGGTAGACATAAGTAGACATGAGCAGACATAGGCAGACATAGGTAGACAAAGGTAGACATAGACAGACATGGGCAGACATATGTAGACATGGGCATACATGGGTAGACATAAGTAGACATAAGCAGACATGGGAAAATTATTTGTAGACATAGGTAGACATGGGTAGACATGGGCAGGCATGGGCAGACATGTGCAGACATAGGCAGACATAGGTAGACATGGGCAGACATGGGCATATATAAGCATACATGGGCAGACATGTTTAGACATTGGTAGACATGGGTAGACATGGGCAGACATGGGTAGACATGGGCAGAAATGGTTTGACATGGGTAGACATGGGCAGACATAGGTAGACATAGGAAGACATGGGTAGACATTGGCAGACATGGGTAGACATAGGTAGACATGGGCATAAATAGGCAGAAATGGGCAGACATGCGCATACATGTGTAAATATGGGTAGACATGGGTAGCCATGGGCAGACAAGAGTAGACATAGGCAGACATAGGTAGACTTAAGCAGACATGTGTAGACATGGGCAGACAGACATAGGCAGAAATGTGAAGACATGGGGAGACATAGGCATATAAAGGTAGACATGGACAGACGTAGGTAGACATGGGTAGACATATGTAGATAGGCAGACATAGGTAAATGACATAGGAAGACATAGACAGACATAGGTAGACATAGGCAGACATGGTCAGACATGGGTAGACATAGGTAGACATACGCAGACATAGGTAGACATAGGTAGACATAGGCAGACATAGGTAGACATATTCAGACATGGGCAAACATGGGTACACATAGGTAGACATGGGCATACATGAGTAGACATAGGTAGACATAGGTAGTTATAAGCAGACATGGGTAGACATGGGAAGACAGGCAAATATAGGTAGACATGGGCAGACATTAGTAGACATGGGCAGACGTTGGCATATATAGGTATACATGGGCAGACATAATTAGACATAGGTAGACATGGGTATACATGGGTAGACAAAGGTAGACATGGGCCGACATGGGCAAACATAGGTAGACATAGGTAGACATTGGCAGACATGGGTAGACATGGGCAGACATGAGCAGAAATAGGCAGATATAGGTAGACATGGGCTGACATAGGTAGACATGGGCAGACATGGGCATACATCGTCAGACATGGGCAGATATTTTAGACACAGGTAGACAGGGGCAGACATGGGTAGACATGGGGAGACATGGGAAGATATAGGTAGCATTGGGCAGACATGGAAAGACATAGGAAGACATGGGTAGACATAGGAAGACATGGGTAGACATGGGTAGACATTGGCATACATTAGTAGACATTGGCGGACATAGGTAGACATGGGCTGACAAAGGCAAACATGGGTAGACATGGGCAGACATGGGTAGACATGGGCATACATAGGTAGACATTGGTAGACATTAACATACATAGGAAGACATGGGCAAACATAGATAGATATCGGCTAACATGGGCAAACATGGGTAGACATGGGCAGACAAGGGCAGACATGGGTAGACAAAGGCATACAACGTAGACATGGGTAGACATAGGTAGACATTAGTAGACATAGATAGAAATGGGCATACATAGGTAGACATGGGCAGACATAGGTAGACATGGGCAAACATAGGCAGAAATAGGTAGACATTGTCAGATATTGGTAGACATGGGTAGACATAGGTAGACATAGGCAGATATAGGTAGACATAGGTAGACATATTTAAACATAGGTACACATAGGCAGACATAGAAAGACATGGGTAGACATAGGTTGATATGGGCATACATAGGTAGACATGGGTAGACATAGGTAGACATAGGCAGACATAGGTAGACATAGGTAGACATAGGTAGACATAGGCAGGCATGGGCAGACATGGGCAGACATATGTAGACATGGGCATACATGGGTAGACATAAGTAGACATAGGTAGACATAAGCAGACATGGGCAAATTATTTGTAGACATAGGTAGACATGGGTAGACATGGGCAGGCATGGGCAGACATGTGCAGACATAGGCAGACATAGGTAGACATGGACAGACATGGGCATATATAAGCATACATGGGCAGACATGTTTAGACATTGGTAGACATGGGTAGACATGGGCAGACATAGGTAGACATGGGCCGAGATGGGCAGACATGAGCAGACATGGGTAGACATAGGTAGACATTTGCATACATGGGTAGACATAGGTAGACATGGGCAGACATGGGCAGACATAGGTAGACATAGGTAGATATGGGCAGACATGAGCATAGATGGGCATACATGGTCAGATAATTTTAGACAAAGGTAGACATGGGCAGACATGGGTAGACATGGGCAGAAATGGTTTGACATGGGTAGACATGGACAGACATAGGTAGACATAGGAAGACATGGGTAGACATGGGCAGACATGGGTAGACATAGGTAGACATGGGCATAAATGGGCAGACATGGGCAGACATGCGCATACATGTGGTAGACATAGGGAGAAATAGGTAGACTTAAGCAGACATGTGTAGACATGGGCAGACATAGGCAGAAATGTGCAGACATGGGCAGACATAGGCATATAAAGGTAGACATGGACAGACATAGGTTGACATGGGTAGACATAGGTAGATAGGCAGACATAGGTAGACGACTTAGGAAGACATAGGTAGACATAGGTAGACATAGGCAGACTTGGTCAGACATGGGTAGACATTGGTAGACATGGCCATAAAAAGGTAGACATTGTTAGACATAGGTAGACATACGCAGACATAGGTAGACATAGGTAGACATAGGCAGACATAGGTAGACATATTCATACATGGGCAAACATGGGTAGGCATAGGTAGACATGGGCATACATGAGTAGACATAGGTAGACATAGATAGTTATAAGCAGACATGGGCAGATATAGGTAGACATAGGTAGACATGGGTAGACATGGGAAGACAGGCAAATATAGGTAGACATGGGCAGACATAGGTAGACATGGGCAGACGTTGGCATATATAGACATACATGGGCAGACATAATTAGACATAGGTAGACATGGGTATACATGGGTAGAGAAAGGTAGACATGGGCCGACATGGGCAGACATAGGTAGACATAGGTAGACATGGGCAGACATGGGTAGACATGGGCAGACATGAGCAGAAATAGGCAGATATAGGTAGACATGGGCTAACATAGGTAGACATGGGCAGACATGGGCATACATCGTCATATATGTGCAGATATTTTAGACACAGGTAGACAGGGGCAGACATGGGTAGACATGGGGAGACATGGGAAGACATAGGTAGCATTGGGCAGACATGGAAAGACATAGGAAGACATGGGTAGACATAGGAAGACATGGGTAGACATGGGTAGACATTGGCATACATAAGTAGACATTGGCGGACATAGGTAGACATTGGCTGACATAGGCAAACATGGGTAGACATGGGCAGACATGGGTAGACATGGGCATACATAGGTAGACATTGGTAGACATGGGCAGACATGGTTAGACATTGGCATACATAGGTAGACATTGGTAGACATTAACATACATAGGTAGACATGGGCAGACATAGGTAGATATGAAAAGACATGGGTAGACATGGGCATACATAGAGATTGACATACATGGGCATACATGGGGATACATGGGGAGACTTGGGTAGACATAGGTAGACATGGGCAGACATTGGCATACATTGGCGGACATGGGCAGAAATAGATAGACAAGGCTAGACATGGGTAGACATTGGCATACATAAGTAGACATTGGCGGACATAGGTAGACATTGGCTGACATAGGTAGACATTGGTAGACATTAACTTACATAGTTAGACATGGGCAGACATAGGTAGACATGGGTATACATGGGTAGACATAGGGAGACATAGGTGGACATGGGTAGACATAGGTAGACATTGGCATACATAAGTAGACATTGGCGGACATAGGTAGACTTGGGCTGACATGGGCAAACATGGGTAGACATGGGCAGATATTTGTAGACATGGGCATACATAGGTAGACATTGGTAGACATTAACATACATAGGTAGACATGGACAGACATATGTAGACATGGAAAGAACTGGGTAGACATGGGCAGACATGGGCAGACATGGGTAGACATGAGCAGACATGGGCAGACATGGGTACACATGGACAGACTTAGGCAGACATAGGTAGACATGGGCCAACATCGGCATACATGGGTAGACATAGGTAGACATAGGTAAAAATGGGCAAACATGGGCATACATGGGTAGACATAGGTAGACATATGTAGACAATAGTAGACATGGGCAGATATGGGCAGACATGTGTATACATATAGACATGGGTAGACATAGGCAGACATGTGAATACATATGCAGACTTAGGTAGACATGGGCAGACATGGGCATATATAAGCATACATCGGAAGACATGTTTAGACATTGGTAGACATTGGTAGACATGGTCACACATAGGTAGACATGGGCCGAGATGGGCAGACATGAGCAGACATGGGTAGACATAGGTAGACATTGGCATACATGGGTAGACATAGGTAGACATGGGCAGATATGTTTAGACATAGGTAGACATAGGTAGACATGGGCAGACATGAGCATACATGGGCATACATGGGCAGATATTTTTAGACAAAGGTAGACATGGGCAGACATGGGTAGTCATAGGCAGGCATGGGCAGACATGGTTTGACATGGGTAGACATGGGCAGACATAGGTAGACATAGGTAGACATGGGTAGACATGGGCAGAAATGGGCAGACATGGGTAGACTTGGGTAGACATGGGCAGACATAGGTAGACATAGGTAGACATGGGTAGACATGGGATGACATGGGTAGACATGGGCAGACATAGGCAGGAATAGGTAGACATGGACTGACATATGTAGACAAAGGTAGACATGGGCATACATGTGTAAATATGGGTAGACATGGGTAGACATGGGCAGACATGGGCAGACAAGGGTAGACATAGGCAGACATAGGTAGACTTAAGCAGACATGTGTAGACATGGGCAGACATAGGCAGAAATGTGCAGACATGGGCAGACATAGGCATATAAAGGTAGACATGAACAGACATAGGTACACATGGGTAGACATAGGTAGACATAGGCAGACATAGGTAGACGACATAGGTAGACATAGGCAGACATAGGTAGACATAGGCAGACATGGTCAGACATGGGTATACATAGGTAGACATGGGCATACAAAGGTAGACATGGGTAGACATAGGTAGTCATAGGCAGACATAAGTAGACATAGGTAGAAATAGGCAGACATAGGTAGACATAGACAGACATGAGCAGACATGGGTAGACATTGGTAGACATGGGCATACATGAGTAGACATGGTTAGACTTAGGTAGACATGGGTATACATGGGTAGACAAAGGTAGACATTGGCCGACATGCGTAGACATAGGATTGAAATGGGCAGACATGGGTAGACATGGGCAGACATGAGCAGAAATAAGCAGAAATAGGTAGACATGGGCTGATTTAGGTAGACATGGGCAGACATGTGCATACATGGTCATACATGGGCATATATTTTAGACATAGGTAGACAGGGGCAGACATGTGTAGACATGGGCAGACATAGGCAAAGAGGTAGACTTGGGTATACATGGGTAGACATTGGCATACATAAGTAGACATTGGCGGACATAGGTAGACATGGGCTGACATGGGCAAACATGGGTAGACATGGGCAGACATGGGTAGACATGGGCATACATAGGTAGACATTGGTAGACATGGGTAGACAAAGGTAGACATGGGTATACATGGGTAGACATTGGCATACATAAGTAGACATTGGCGGACATAGGTAGACATGGGCTGACATGGGCAAACATGGGTAGACATGGGCAGACATGGGTAGACATGGGCATACATAGGTAGACATTGGTAGACATTAACATACATCGGTAGACATGGGCAGACATAGGTAGACATGGAAAGACATGGGTAGACCTTGGCAGACATGGGCAGACAAGGGCATACATAGATAGACATTGGAATACATGGGCATACATGGGGATACATGGGGAGACATGGGTAGACATAGGTAGACATGGGCAGACATAGGCATACAAAGGCAGACATGGGCAGGCATAAGTAAACATAGGTAGACATGGGCAGACATTGGCATACATTGGCGGACATGGGCAGAAACAGGTAGACAAGGCACACATAGGTAGACATTGGCATACATGGGTAGACATAGGTAGACATAAGTAGACATGTGCAGACATGGGCAGACATGGGTAGACATAGGCAGACATGTGTAGACATAGGCAGACATGTGCAGACATAGGTAGACATTGGTAGACATTAACATACATAGGTAGACATGGGCAGACATAGGTAGACATGGAAAGACATGGGTAGACATGGACAGATATGGGCAGATATGGGTAGACATGGGCATACATAGATAGACATTGACATACATGGGCATACATGGGGATACATGGGGAGACATGGGTAGACATAGGTAGACATGGGCAGACATAGGCATACACGGGCAGACATGGGCAGGCATAAGTAAACATAGGTAACCATAGGCAGACATTGGCAGACATGGGTAAACGAAGAAAGACATGGGTAGACATAGGCAGACATGGGCAGACATAGGTAGACATTGGCAGACATGGTTAGACGACATTGGTAGACATGGGTAGACATGGGCATACATAGGTAGACATTGGTAGACATTAACATGCATAGGTAGACATGGGCAGACATAGGTAGACATAGGTAGACATAAGCAGACATGGGCAGATATGGGTAGACATAGGTAGACATTGGTAGACATGGGCAGGCATGGGCAGACATGTGCAGACAGGCAGATATAGGTAGACATGGGCAGACATGGTCATATATAAGCATAAATGGGCAGACATGGTTAGACATTGGTAGACATGGGTAGACATGGGTAGACATTGGCAGACATAGTTAGACATGGGCATACATTGGTAGACATAGGTAGACATAGGTAGTTATAAGCAGACTTGGGCAGATATGGGCAGACATGGGCAGACATAGGCATACATGGGTAGACATTGGCAGACATGTGTAGACAAGGGAAGACTTGGGCATACATAGGAAGACATGGGTAGACATGGGCTTACATAGATAGACATGGGTAGATAAGGTAGACGTGGGCAGACATTGGTAGACATAGGTAGACATGGGTATACATGGGTAGACAAAGGTAGACATTGGCCGACATGCGCAGACATAGGTAGACATATTTAGACATGGGCAGACATGGGTAGACATGGGCAGACATGAGCAGAAATAAGCAGATATAGGTAGACATGGGCTGACATATTTTTTAACGCTCAGTCACACTTAGTCACTCTAGGTCACGCTAGGTTACTCTCTGTCAGGCTCTGTCACACTTGGTCAAATTCAGTCACACTTAGTCACAATCAGTCACGCTCAGTCGCTCTCCGTCATGCTAGGTCACGCTAGGTCACGCTAAGTCACGCTAGGTCACGCTTAGTCACGCTAAGTCACGTTCGGTCACATAGGATCACTCAGTCAATCACAGTCACGCTCATTCACGCTCGCTAACATTCGGTCACACTCAGTCACTCTTAGTCACGCTAATTCAAGCTATGTCACGCTAGGTCACGCTAGGTCATGCTAGGTCACACTAGGTCAAATTTAATCACACTCAGTCATGCTCTGTCACTCTTTGTCAAGCTCGGTCACACTTAGTCACGTTAGGTCACTCTATATAACACTCAGTCAAGCTCTGTCACGCTCGGTCACACTTAGTCACCTTAAGTCATGCTCTGTAGCGTGACCTAGCGTGACTGAGTGTGACTTAGCGTGAAAGAGAGTGATCTAGCGTGGCCTAGCGTGACTGATTGTTACTTAGTGTAACTGAATGTGACCAAGTGTGACAGAGCGTAAGAAAGTGACCTAGCGTGACTGAGCGTGACCTAGCGTGACCTAACATGACTATGTTTGACCGAGCGTGACTGAGAGTGACTGAGTGTGACAGAATGTGACCGAGTGTGACTGAGCATGACTTAGCGAGATAGAGACTGACCTAGCGTGACCTATAGTGACAAAGCGTGACAGAGTGTGACTTAGTGTGACTAGGTGTGACCGAGCGTGACAGAGCGTGACTGAGTGTTATATAGAGTGACCTAACGTGACTAAGGCTGAGCGAGCTGGACAAAGAGTGACAGAGCATGACTGAGTGTGACTAAATGTGACCTAGCGTGACCTAGCATGACCTAGCGTGACCTAGCGTGAACTAAGCTTGACTTAGCGTGACTAAGAGTGACTGTGTGTGATCGAATGTTACCGTGCGTGACTGAGCGTGACTGTGAGTGACTGAGTGACCCTATGTGACCGAGCGTGACTGAGCGTGACTTAGCGTGACCTAGCGTGACCTAGCATGACAGAGCGCGACTGAGCCTGACTGATTGTGACTTAGTGTGACTGAATTTGACCAAGTGTAACAGAGAGTGACAGAGAGTAACCTAGCGTGACCTAGAGTGACTAAGTGTGACTGAGAGTGAAAAAGAGTGAATTAGCGTGACCTTGCGTAACACAGCGCAATTGAGCGTGACTGATTGTGACAAAGTGTGACAGAATGTTACTAAGTATGATAGAGCGTGGCAGAGATTGACCTAGCGTGACTAAGCGTGACAGAGAGTAACAGATAGGAACCTAGCGTGACTGAGAATTACAGAGAGAGATCTAGTGTGAACTGGCGTGACTAAGTGTGACCGAGCGTGACAGAGCGTGACACATTTAATCACACTCAGTCATGCTCTGTCAATCTTTGTCCAGCTCGGTCAGCCTTAGTCACGTTAGGTCACTTTATATAACACTCAGTCACGCTCTGTCACGCTCGGTCACACCTAGTCACTCTAAGTCACGCTCTGTCACGCTTTGTCACTATAGGTCACGCTAGGTCAGTCTCTGTCTCGCTAAGTCATGCTCAGTCACACTCGGTCACATTCTGTCACACTCAGTCACTCTCAGTCACGCTCAGTCACACTCAGTCACTCTTAGTCACGCTAAGTCAAGCTATGTCACGCTAGGTCACGCTAGGTCATGCTAGGTCACGCTAGGTCACATTTAATGACACTCGGTCATGCTCTGTCACTCTTTTTCAAGCTCGGTCACACTTAGTCACGTTAGGTCACTCTATTTAACACTCAGTCACGCTCTGTCACGCTCGGTCACACTTAATCACACTAAGTCACACTCTCTCACGCTCTGTCAAGCTAGGTCACATTTAGTCACACTAGGTCACACTCGGTCACATTCTGTCACACTCAGTCACTCTTAGTCACGCTCGGTCACGCTAGGTCACTCTTTGTCAAGCTCGGTCAAACATAGTCATGCTGGGTCACGCTAGGTCACGCTCAGTCAAGCTAGGTCACGCTAGGTCGCTCTCTTTCACGCTCTGTCACACTTGGTCACATTTAGTTACACTTAGTAACAATCAGTCACGCTAAGTTATGCTAAGTCACACTAGGTCACATTTTGTCACAATCAGTCCCGCTCAGTAACGCTAGGTCACGCTAGGTCACTCTCTGTCACGCTAAGTCACACTCAGTCACGCTAGGTCACGCTAAGTCAATCTCTGTAACGCTAGATCACGCAAGGTCAGTCTCTCTCTCGCTAAGTCATGCTCAGTCACACTCGGTCACAATCTGTCACACTCAGACACTCTCAGTCACGCTCGGTCACGCTAGGTCACTCTTTGTCTATCTCGGTCACACATAGTCAGCCTAGGTCACGCTAGGTCACGCTCAGTGACGCTAGGTCACTCTCTTTAACGCTCTGTCACACTTGGTCGCATTCAGTTACACTAAGTACAATCAGTCTCGCTAAATTATGTTAAGTCACACTAGGTCACATTCTGTTACACTTTGTCACACTCAGTCACGCTCATTCACATTTGGTGACATTCGGTCACACTTAGTCACACTTAGTCACGCTCAGTCACTATCAGTCACGCTCGGTCACGCTAGGTCACTCTTTGTCATGCTCGGTCAAACATAGCGCATGACTTAGCGAGACAGAGACTGACCTAGCGTGACAGAGCGTGACAGAGTGTGACTTAGTGTGACTAAGTGTGACCTAGCGTGACAGAGCGTGACTGAGTATTATTTAGAGTGACCTAACGTGACTAAGTGTGACCGAGCTTGACAAAGAGTGACAGAAGATGACCGAGTGTGATTAAATGTGACCTAGCGTGACCTATCATGACCTAGCGTGACCTAGCGTGACATAGCTTGACTTAGCGTGACTAAGAGTGACTGAGTGTGACCGAATGTTACCGAGCGTAAATGAGCGTGACTCAGAGTTACAGAGAGATATCTAGCGTGACCTGTCGTGACTAAGTGTGACCGAGCGTGACCGAGCGTGACAGAGTGTGACCTAGTGAGACTAAATGTGACCTAGCGTGACAGAGCGTGACCTAGCTTGACAGAGAGTGACCTAGCGTGACCTAGCGTGACTGAGTGTGACTTAGCGTTACAGAGAGTGATCTAGCTTGGCCTAGCGTGACTGATTGTTACTTAGTGTAACTGAATGTGACCAAGTGTGACAGAGCGTAAAAGAGAGTGACATAGCGTGACTGAGCGTGACCTAGCGTGACCTAGCATGACTATGTTTGACCGAGCGTGACAAAGAGTGACCTAGCGTGACCGAGCGTGACTGAGAGTGACTGAGTGTGAAAGAATGTGACCGAGTGTGACTGAGCATGACTTAGCGAGACAGAGACTGACCTAGCGTGACCTATAGTGACAGAGCGTGACAGAGCGTGACTCAGTGTGACTAGGTGTGACCGAGCGTGACAGAGCGTGACTGAGTGTTATATAGAGTGACCTAACGTGACTAAGGCTGACCGAGCTGGACAAAGAGTGACAGAGCATGACTGAGTGTGATTAAATGTGACCTAGCGTGACCTAGCATGACCTAGCGTGACCTAGCATGGCATAGCTTGACTTAGCGTGACTAAGAGTGACTGAGTGTGACCGAATGTTACCGTGCGTGACTGAGCGTGACTGTGAGTGACTGAGTGACCCTATGTGACCGAGCGTGACTGAGCGTGACTTAGCGTGACCTAGCGTGACCTAGCATGACAGAGCGTGACTGAGCCTGACTGATTGTGACTAAGTGTGACTGATTTTTGACCAAGTGTAACAGAGAGTAACAGAGAGTAACCTAGCGTGACCTAGAGTGACTAAGTGTGACTGAGAGTGAAAAAGAGTGAACTAGCGTGACCTTGCGTAACACAGCGCAATTGAGCGTGACTGATTGTTACTAAGTGTGACTGAATGTCACCAAGTATTACAGAGCGTGACAGAGATTGACCTAGCGTGACTAAGCGTGATAGAGAGTAACAGATAAGAACCTAGCGTGACTGAGAGTTACAGAGAGAGATCTAGCGTGACCTGGCGTGACTAAGTGTGACCGAGCGTGACCGAGCGTGACAGAATGTGACCGAGTGTGTCTTAGCATGACTTAGCGAGACAGAGACTGACCTAGCGTGACAGAGCGTGACAGAGCGTGACTTAGTGTGACTAAGTGTGACCGAGCGTGACAGAGCGTGACTGAGTGTTATATAGAGTGACCTAACCTGACTAAGTGTGACCGAGCTTGACAAAGAGTGAAAGAGCATGACCGAGTGTGATTAAATGTGACCTAGCGTGACCTAGCATGACCTTGCTTGACCTAGCGTGACATAGCTTGACTTAGCGTGACTAAGAGTGACTGAGTTAGACCGAATGTTACCGAGCGTGAATGAGCGTGACTCAGAGTTACAGAGAGAGATTTAGGGTGACCTGTCGTGACTAAGTGTGACCGAGCGTGACAGAGTGTGACTAAATGTAACCTAGCGTGACAGATCGTGACCTAGCTTGACAGAGAGTGACCTAGCGTGGCCTAGCGTGACTGATTGTTACTTAGTGTAACTGAATGTGACCAAGTGTGACAGAGCGTAAGAGCATGACCTAGCGTGACTGAGCGTGACCTAGCGTGACCTAGCATGACTATGTGTGACCGAGCGTGACAAAGAGTGACCTAGCGTGACTGAGAGTGACTGAGTGTGACAGAATGTGACCGAGTGTGACTGAGCATGACTTAGCGAGACAGAGACTGACCTAGCGTGACCTATAGTGACAGAGCGTGACAGAGTGTGACTTAGTGTGACTAGGTGTGACCGAGCGTGACAGAGCGTGACTGAGTGTTATATAGAGTGACCAAACGTGACTAAGGCTGACCGAGCTGGACAAAGAGTGACAGAGCATGACTGAGTGTGATTAAATGTGACCTAGCGTGACCTATCATGACCTAGCGTGACATAGCTTGCTTAGCGTGACTGAGAGTGACTGTGTGTGATCGAATATTACCGAGCGTGACTGAGCGTGACTGTGAGTGACTGAATGACCCTATGTGACCGAGCGTGACTGAGCGTGACTTAGCGTGACCTAGCGTGACCTAGCATGACAGAGCGCGACTGAGCCTGACTGATTGTGACTAAGTGTGACTGAATTTAACCAAGTGTAACAGAGAGCGACAGAGAGTAACCTAGCGTGACCTAGAGTGACTAAGTGTGACTGAGAGTGAAAAAGAGTGAAATAGCTTGACCTTGCGTAACACAGCGTGACCGAGCGTGACTGAGAGTGACTGAGTGTGACAGAATGTGATCGAGTGTGACTGAGCATGACTTAGCGAGACAGAGACTGACCTAGCGTGATCTAGCGTTACAGAGAGTGACCAAGCGTGACCTAGCGTGACTGAGTGTGACTTAGCGTGACAGAGAGTGACCTAGCGTGACTGAGCGGGACTGAGTGTGACAAAATAAGTCCTAGTGTGACTTAGCATAACTAAGCGTGACTGATTGTTACTTAGTGTAACTAAATGTGACCAAGTGTGACAGAGCGTGAAAGAGAGTGACCTAGCGTGACCTAGCATGACTATGTTTGACCGAGCTTGGCAAAGAATGACCTAGCGTGACCGAGCATGACTGAGAGTGACTGAGTGTGACAGAATGTGACCGAGTGTGACTGAGCCTGACTTAGCGAGACAGAGACTGACCTAGCGTGATCTAGCGTTACAGAGAGTGACCTAGCGTGACCTAGCGTGACTATGTGTGACTTAGCGTGACAGAGAGTGACCTAGCGTGACCTATCGTGACCTAGCGTGACTGAGCGGGACTGAGCGTGACTGAGAGTGACTGAGTGTGACAGAATGTGACCGAGTGTGACTGAGCATGACTTAGCGAGACAGAGACTCACCTAGCGTGACAGAGCGTGACAGAGTGTGACTTATTGTGACTAAGTGTGACCGAGCGTGACAGATCGTGACTGAGTGTTATATAGAGTGACCTAACGTGACTAAGTGTGACCGAGCTTGACAAAGAGTGACAGAGGATGACCGAGTGTGATTAAATGTGACATAGCGTGACCTAGCATGACCTAGCGTGACCTAGCGTGACATAGCTTGACTTAGCGTGACTAATTGTGACTGGGTGTGATCGAATGTTACCGAGCGTGAACGAGCGTGACTCAGAGTTACAGAGAGAGATCAAGCGTGACCTGGCGTGACTAAGTGTGACCGAGCGTGACCGACTATGACAGAGTGTGACCTAGTGAGACTAAATGTGACCTAGCGTGACAGAGCGTGACCTAGCTTGACAGATAGTGACCTAGCGTGACCTAGCGTGACTGAGTGTGACTTAGCGTTACAGAGAGTGATCTAGCGTGGCATAGCGTGACTGATTGTTACTTAGTGTAACTGAATGTGACCAAGTGTGACATAGCGTAAAAGAGAGTGACCTAGCGTGACTGAGCGTGACCTAGCGTGACCTAGCATGACTATGTTTGACGGAGCAAGACAAAGAGTGACCTAGCGTGACCGAGCGTGACTGAGAGTGACTGAGTGTGACAGAATGTGACCGAGTGTGACTGAGCATGACTTAGCGAGACAGAGACTGACCTAGCGTGACCTATAGTGACAGAGCGTGACAGAGCGTGACTTAGTGTGACTAGGTGTTACCGAGCGTGATAGAGCGTGACTGAGTGTTATATAGAGTGACCTAACGTGACTAAGGCTGCCCGAGCTGGACAAAGAGTGACAGAGCATGACTGAGTGTGATTAAATATCACCTAGCGTGACCTAGCATGACCTAGCGTGACATAGCTTGACTTAGCGTGACTGAGAGTGACTGTGTGTGATCGAATATTACCGTGCGTGACTGAGCGTGACTGAGCGTGACTGTGAGTGACTGAGTGACCCTATGTGACCGAGCGTGACTTAGCGTGACCTAGCGTTACGTAGCATGACAGAGCGCGACTGAGCCTGAATGATTGTGACTAAGTGTGACTGAATTTGACCAAGTGTAACAGAGAGTGACTAAGTGTGACTGAGAGTGAAAAAGAGTGAACTAGCGTGACCTTGCGTAACACAGCGCAATTAAGCGTGACTGATTGTGACTAAGTGTGACTGAATGTTACCAAGTATTACATAGCGTGACGGAGTTTGACCTAGCGTAACTAAGCGTGACAGAGAGTAACAGATAGGAACCTAGCGTGACTGAGAATTATAGAGAGATATCTAGCGTGACCTGGCATGACTAAGTGTGACCGAGCGTGACCGAGCGTGATAGAGTGTGACCTTGTGTGACTAAATGTGACCTAGCGTGACAGAGCGTTACCTAGCGTGACAGAGAGTGACCTAGCGTGACCTAGCGTAACTGATCGTGACTTAGTGTGACCGAATGTCACCAAGTGTGACAGTGCGTGACTGAGTGTGACAAAATTTGACACAATGTGACCTAGTGTGACTTAACATAACTTAGCGTGACTGATTGTTACTTAATGTAACTTAATGTGACCAAGTGTGACAGAGCGTGATAGAGAATGACCTAGCGTCACTGAGCGTGACCTAGCATGACCGAGCATGACTATGTGTGACCGAGCTAGAAAAAGAGTGACCTAGCATGACCGAGCGTGACTGAGAGTGACTGAGTGTGACAGAATGTGATCGAGTGTGACTGAGCATGACTTAGCGAGACAGAGACTGACCTAGCTTGATCTAGCGTTACAGAGAGTGACCTAGCGTGACCTAGCGTGACTGAGTGTGACTTAGCATGACAGAGAGTGACCTAGCGTGACCTAGCGTGACTGAGCGGGACTGAGTGTGACAAAATAAGACCTAGTGTGACTTAGCATAACTTAGCGTGACTGATTGTTACTTAGTGTAACTAAATGTGACCAAGTGTGACAGAGCGTGAAACAGAGTGACCTAGCGTGACCTAGCATAACTATGTTTGACCGAGCTTGGCAAAGAGTGACCTAGCGTGACCGAGCGTGACTGAGAGTGACTGAGTGTGACAGAATGTGACCGAGTGTGACTGACATGACTTAGCGAGACAGAGACTCACCTAGCGTGACAGAGCGTGACAGAGTGTGACTTAGTGTGATTAAGTGTGTTCTAGCGTGACAGATCGTGACTGAGTGTTATATAGAGTGACCTAACGTGACTAAGTGTGACCGAGCTTGACAAAGAGAGACAGAGGATGACCGAGTGTGATTAAATGTGATATAGCGTGACCTAGCATGACCTAGCGTGACCTAGCGTGACATAGCTTGACTTAGCGTGACTAAGAGTGACTGGGTGTGACCGAATGTTACCGAGCGTGAACGAGCGTGACTCAGAGTTACAGAGAGAGATCTAGCGTGACCTGGCGTGACTAAGTGTGACCGAGCATGACCGAGCATGATAGATTGTGACCTAGTGAGACTAAATGTGACCTAGCGTGACAGAGCGTGACCTAGCTTGACAGAGAGTGACCTAGCGTGACCTAGCGTGACTGAGTGTGACTTAGCGTTACAGAGAGTGATCTAGCGTGGCCTAGCGTGACTGATTGTTACTTAGTGTAACTGAATGTGACCAAGTGTGACATAGCGTAAAAGAGAGTGACCTAGCGTGACTGAGCGTGACCTAGCGTGACCTAGCATGACTATGTTTGACCGAGCGTGACAAAGAGTGACCTAGCGTGACCGAGCGTGACTGAGAGTGACTGAGTGTGACAGCATGTGACCGAGTGTGACTGTGCATGACTTAGCGAGACAGAGACTGACCTAGCGTGACCTATAGTGACAGAGCGTGACAGAGCGTGACTTAGTGTGACTAGGTGTGACCGAGCGTGACAGAGCGTGATTGAGTGTTATATAGTGTGACCTAACGTGACTAAGGCTGACCGAGCTGGACAAAGAGTGACAGAGCATGACTGAGTGTGATTAAATATGACCTAGCATGACCTAGCATGACCTAGCGTGACATAGCTTGACTTAGCGTGACTGAGAGTGACTGTGTGTCATCGAATATTACCGTGCGTGACTGAGCGTGACTGAGCGTGACTGTGAGTGACTGAGTGACCCTATGTGACCGAGAGTGACTGAGCATGACTTAGCGTAACCTAGCGTGACGTAGCATGACAGAGCGCGACTGAGCCTTACTGATTGTGACTAAGTGTGACAGAATTTGACCAAGTGTAAAAGAGAGTGACAGAGAGTAACCTAGCGTGACCTGGCGTGACTAAGTGTGACCGAGCGTGACAGAATGTGACCGAGTGTGACTGAGCATGACTTAGCGAGACAGAGAATGGCCTAGCGTGACAGAGCGTGACTTAGTGTGACTAAGTGTGACCGAGCGTGACAGAGCGTGACTGAGTGTTATATAGAG
Source organism: Radix auricularia (assembly GCA_002072015.1). Taxonomy (NCBI): domain Eukaryota; kingdom Metazoa; phylum Mollusca; class Gastropoda; family Lymnaeidae; genus Radix; species Radix auricularia. The sequence goes on along the minus strand of MUZC01001129.1, from coordinate 92,875 downwards.
TGACCTAACCTGACTAAGTGTGACCGAGCTTGACAAAGAGTGACAGAGCATGACCGAGTGTGATTAAATGTGACCTAGCGTGACCTAGCATGACCTAGCGTGACCTAGCGTGACATAGCTTGACTTAGCGTGACTAAGAGTGACTGAGTGTGACCGAATGTTACCGAGCTTGAATGAGCGTGACTGTGAGTGACTGAGTGACCCTATGTGACCTAGCGTGACCTAGCGTGACTGATCGTGAATTAGTGTGACCGAATGTCACCAAGTGTGAAAGAGCGTGACTGAGTGTGACAAAGTGTGACACAATGTGACCTAGTGTGACTTAACATAACTTAGCGTGACTGATTGTTACTTAGTGTAACTGATTGTGACCAAGTGTGACCGAGCGTGACCGAGCATGACAGAGCGTGACCTAGCTTGACAGAGAGTGACCTAGCGTGACCTAGCGTGACTGAGTGTGACTTAGCGTTACAGAGAGTGATCTAGCGTGGCCTAGCGTGACTGATTGTTACTTAGTGTAACTGAATGTGACCAAGTGTGACATAGCGTAAAAGAGAGTGACCTAGCGTGACTGAGCGTGACCTAGCGTGACCTAGCATGACTATGTTTGACCGAGCGTGACAAAGAGTGACCTAGCGTGACCGAGCGTGACTGAGAGTGACTGAGTGTGACAGAATGTGACCGAGTGTGACTGAGCATGACTTAGCGAGACAGAGACTCACCTAGCGTGACAGAGCGTGACAGAGTGTGACTTATTGTGACTAAGTGTGACCGAGCGTGACAGATCGTGACTGAGTGTTATATATAGTGATCTAATGTGACTAAGTGTGACCGAGCTTGACAAAGAGTGACATAGGATGACCGAGTGTGATTAAATGTGACATAGCGTGACCTAGCATGACCTAGCGTGACCTAGCGTGAAATAGCTTGACTTAGCGTGACTAAGAGTGACTGGGTGTGACCGAATGTTACCGAGCGTGAACGAGCGTGACTCAGAGTTACAGAGAGAGATCTAGCGTGACCTGGCGTGACTAAGTGTGACCGAGCGTGACCGAGCATGACAGAGTGTGACCTAGTGAGACTAAATGTGACCTAGCGTGACAGAGCGTGACCTAGCTTGACAGAGAGTGACCTAGCGTGACCTAGCGTGACTGAGTGTGACTTAGCGTTACAGAGAGTGATCTAGCTTGGCCTAGCGTGACTGATTGTTACTTAGTGTAACTGAATGTGACCAAGTGTGACAGAGCGTAAAAGAGAGTGACATAGCGTGACTGAGCGTGACCTAGCGTGACCTAGCATGACTATGTTTGACCGAGCGTGACAAAGAGTGACCTAGCGTGACCGAGCGTGTCTGAGAGTGACTGAGTGTGACAGAATGTGACCGAGTGTGACTGAGCATGACTTAGCGAGACAGAGACTGACCTAGCGTGACCTATAGTGACAGAGCGTGACAGAGCGTGACTTAATGTGACTAGGTGTGACCGAGCGTGACAGAGCGTGACTGAGTGTTATATAGAGTGACCTAACGTGACTAAGGCTGCCCGAGCTGGACAAAGAGTGACAGAGCATGACTGAGTGTGATTAAATATCACCTAGCGTGACCTAGCATGACCTAGCGTGACATAGCTTGACTTAGCGTGACTGAGAGTGACTGTGTGTGATCGAATATTACCGTGCGTGACTGAGCGTGACTGAGCGTGACTGTAAGTGACTGAGTGACCCTATGTGACCGAGCGTGACTGAGCGTGACTTAGCGTGACCTAGCGTTACGTAGCATGACAGAGCGCGACTGAGCCTGAATGATTGTGACTAAGTGTGACTGAATTTGACCAAGTGTAACAGAGAGTGACAGAGAGTAACCTAGCGTGACCTAGAGTGACTAAGTGTGACTGAGAGTGAAAAAGAGTGAACTAGCGTGACCTTGCGTAACACAGCGCAATTAAGCGTGACTGATTATGACTAAGTGTGACTGAATGTTACCAAGTATTACATAGCGTGACGGAGTTTGACCTAGCGTAACTAAGCGTGACAGAGAGTAACAGATAGGAACCTAGTGTGACTGAGAATTATAGAGAGATATCTAGCGTGACCTGGCATGACTAAGTGTGACCGAGCGTGACCGAGCGTGATAGAGTGTGACCTTGTGTGACTAAATGTGACCTAGCGTGACAGAGCGTGACCTAGCGTGACAGAGAGTGACCTAGCGTGACCTAGCATGACT